>JAVDPK010001284.1:285860-315218 GCA_034780415.1 Cichlasoma orientale | reverse complement strand
CATGCAGACTGCTTCTACAAACATTTGTGAAAGAATGAGTCGCTCTCAGGAGCTCAGTGAATTCCAGCATGGTACTGGATGCCACCAGTGCAACAAGTCCAGTCATGAAATTTCCTCGCTACTAAATATTACACAGTCAACTGTTAGTGGTATTATAGCAAAGTGGACGAAACCTGGACCCTGAACCAGTAACCATCACACTGGCATGCATTCAAGAAAGAGTCTCACAAATGAAGAAGTGGACAGCACCAGGCCCTGACATGATTCACACCTACTGGCTAAAGAAGTCGACTGCACTCCATGAGCGCCTGGTGGTACAAATGAACGAGCTGTAATAGATAAGGCACACCCAGAATGGCAGACCAAAGGCCGGACAGTCCCAAGGACCCCCAGAAGGGGCCGATCCCTTCTGGGACTCAGTCCCTTCTGGAGGCCGCTAGGAAAGTTTGCAACTGCCAAGTACCTGCAGAGACTAAGGCCTGAGGAGTCAGCTGAAGGAGCTGAAGGAGGCCGAGGACTAGTGAGTGTGAGAACCACTGGATGAAACATGAACAAAGATCCATGATTACATCAGGAAGATGGACACAAAGGATCGTGTGCTCCATCAGTCAGCAGAAACCCGAGAAAGAAGAGAAGCAGCAACATTGTGGAAGGACAGGCCCCTGCACAGCATGTACCACCAGCAGATAAAAAAAAGTGGCTTATATTAAAAAAAATCCTACCAATGGCTGAACAAAGCTAGACTGGCAAGACCCCATGTGCAGGCTGTGCAGAGATGCCCCTGAGACAATCCAGCACGTTATTGTCAAGAGGTGCAAGATGCTAGCAGGCAGGGCATACATGGAACGCCATAACCAGGTGACTGGTATTGTAGAACATCTGGCCTGGAAGTCCCAATGTCAAAATGGGATACGCCCCCAAGGGTGGTTGAGAATGTCCAAGCTAAGATCCTATGGGACTTCCAAATACAGACAGATAAACTGATGATAGCTAACCAACCAAACACAGCAGTGGTGGACAAGCAGAGGAGGAAGGACGTAGTGATAGATTTAGCAATACCAAGAGATGGCAACATAAGGAAAAAGGAACGCAAGAAGCTTGAGAAATGCCAATGGCTGAGAGAAGAGTTAGAGAGGATGTGGAAGTTGAAGGTAACCATGGTACCCGTGGTAATCGGACCACTCGGAGATAATGACCCCCAACCTGGGAGAGTGGCTCCAGCAGATTCCAGGAATGATATCTGGGATCTCTGTCCAGAAGAGCACAGTCCTAGGAACAGCCAGATATTGCACAGGACTCTGAAGCTCTCAGGCCTCTGATAGAGTAACAGAGGACAAAGACTGCCCACAGGGTATGTGGGGAATTTAATTTATAGACATTATTTAATTTGAAATGATAAAAAAAAACATGTTTTTACCTCAAAATACAGCTCTTGACTCCAGTTGACTGTGGGGATGAGCAGAGTGGTTCTTAGAATTCCATATAATTGATTACAATAGAAATACTAGTCAAATGTACGGTTCCAGAAAGTGTAATTGTTCAAATAACATATTTTTTAACATAGAAATAAACTGAAACCATAAAGTCCTATTCAAGTGTAATATTTCTGTAAAGGCTAGTGACAGAAAAGCCGACATTTCCACAGAGGTAACCCAAAAATCACATTTTTTAGAAAGCTGCAGGAATTTGCGCTTCTTTCCTGATAAACACATTTCTGCATAGTTCTGCGCACTTCTTTCATATTTTCAAATATCTGCAGTTACCCAAGAGGTTACCTCTTATCCCATTTGAACATTTTGATTGTGAAAATTTTAATTCCTCTTTGTCCACAGAGACAAAGAAGAATTAGTAAACTTACCAAATTATTTTGAGACTTCATAATAGGCATCTATATCACATATGCTGCAGTGAGAGTAACGATTAATGAATGAAACGTTTAGTTATAAAACAAGAGTATGTACAAATTGCCCCTTAATTGTAACACACAGATTTGGGCTTGTTGGGCAATATTTATGGTTCTGATCAGTTTTGTAGACTGTGAATGCTCCTTTTATTCATATTCTTAAGCCAAAACAAATACACACAAACACTGAGATCCTTCTGGACCCTAACAAAGCAAAGAATTGCTGTTTTCTTTTTCTTCCTGGTTTTAGAATCTTCAGAGTTGGACCTAGGATGTCAAAGGAGTTTCAGAAGGGGGTTCCTTCTGTCATAGATCTGTGTTTAAACCATAGACCAAATGTTTTTGCTCTTTATACACACACACCAAATGTCCCTTTATGCATAATTGGAAGAGATATCAAATTGTACTTTTGTTTTGTTTTGTTTCAGAGGTTTTTTATGTTCTAGTGCTGAGGCAGGCAACGCTCATACAGATTGCCATGCCCCCTCTAACCTGCAGATGTCGCTGTTGAGGCGTTTTAAGCAGAATGGATACTTTCCAAAAAAACATCAATTTTATTCAATAAATGATAGCGAGAGTTGATTTCTTTCACTCGGTTTAATATTTAATATTCTTCTTTTCTCTTGAAAGATTGCATAGGAGCAAACTCTTCTCCTGTTGGAAGAAAAACAACATATTTTGACATAACACCTAAGCTAGTATCACGGAACATATTACCTGGAGAAGCAATGTTCTGCATCTTGTCAGTTCTTCCATTCAACAGGAATCTTTTCCTCGCCAGTGTCATAATAGTACCTATTTTTAGTACATAAAAATGTGTACCTGATATCATATTATGTTCATCCATAGCAGTGATAGTCATGTAGGTTCTTTAGAAATACATAGGAGAAAAATGACGAGCATGTCTAACAATACTGACAAGAGAATAATATTAATAAAAGAAGGAGATCAGCACATACTGATTGACTACCGAAAACATCCACTTAGATCACATTTTGCCTCCTATAACATTAAGAAGCAACCAGGCTAAGGTTAGCCTAATTTACCAGTCAGATCAACCTCAGGGGTTTGGACGAATTAGCCAAGCTTTTTAATTAGATGGTTGGCAATAATATTAATAACAGTAATCAAAATTGTTTTTATAATACTTACCAAAATCAGTGTTACAAAATGCTTTACAAAAACATAATTTACACATAATAAAATGGTGCCTGTGTCCTAACTTTTTGAGATGTGCTTCTGCCATCAAACTCAAAATGAGTTTAGTATTTTTCACGAAATAGTCACATTTCTCAGTTTAAACATTTGATATGTTTTCTATGTTCTATTTTGAAAAGAAACCGTGGACTCACAGAGCTTACCTGGGGTTTTATGGGGCCTTGAGCAGTGTCAAGTATTTTTATTTGATTTGAGGCCCCCACCCCCAGTTAAACCCATCACCAAACACCCACCTCAGCACCACCAATATTAACTGTATATATTATCCATGCTTGATCATTTGTGCATTATAATCTAACACAACCATTATCATGGCTTACTATTGTAAGAAAGAAATAACTCAAATAACCCAGCAGGCAATGAATTTTTAAAACAAGTTAACAGTTTTAATATTTTTTGAAATGTGCAAAAGGGCAGAACAGTCACAAAAAATTTAACATAGGCCCAAATATCATTTTTTTACATAACAGTGCAAATGTAAGGACAATAATAACTAAATTAAACAGAAACTGACTAGAGTAGGTTACCAATCAAAATGCCTGTGGTTTCCATAAATCATCACCTAAGCTCACCACACCTTGACTGAACTAAAGGTTCATTTGACCCTTCAGTTTAAGTGATGTCATTGTTAGTGAATGAATGAGTAACTAATATGTAATTAATCGTGGAATCATACCCCTATATTGCTGCTTTTTTCCTTCCTCTGTTTTTTTTTTCAGCCCCAGAAGGATAAATTCGTTTTTGAGACATGTTGTGATCTACTTGCAAATATTTAGTGTGCATGGAGGTGACCCCAACGTGTTGACTTACACTATAAAATAATGCTAGAGAATGTACTAGCATTACTACTTTCACCACAAAAAACAGCGCTGTCTACAATTTGAACCATCAACGGTTCAATTTGTTGACAGCAGGGTTTAGTGCTAAAACATTTACAGCTGTAACAAAGAATGACAAACGTGCTTTAGGCTGATCAGAAGTAACAAAATGAAAAATGTTACAGATTGCTTTGATGACTTCTGAGGGGATTTGTGAGAAACAAGACAAAGCAACAGAAACTGTACCATGGTGAAACTGGAAATAGCATCAACTTATCCTCTGGATTTTATATCTGAGGGAAAGCTAAAATGTTATTGGCATTCCTGTGCATATTGTGTATGTATTACTCATGCTGTGGAATATAAAGACAACCACAGTCTACGGAGTGACCTCCTTTTGGGGAAAAATAGCAAGTCCCCATACCAAAATTAATAATACTACTAGCTTTAGGCATTAGGGTCAGGTTAGGATTCCAGGAAATGAAGTCAGTGTAATGTCTACAGATTGATGGAAATGCAGCTGCTGTGTTTGCTTCTGTACTCATATTTTAATGTTTTTGTTTTTTGTATTGCAATCCTAGACAAACACAATATGATTTAGAATATTCTTTACAACTGAAGCTTACTTGGCTTGTGCTAAGATGTTAGCTTGTGCTAAGATGTTAGAGTATTATTATCTATCAGTGACAAAAATTATTCCGTTTATACAGAAAAAGTCGTTATGTCAACACTGTCAGTGCAGACTTACCAGTAACTCAATTAGAACATAATTTCTTTGGAATATTTAGAGCTGCAGTATTTTGCATTCATATTCAACACTACTGTTAAAAAAAGGACAAAAGAAAAAGTAAGTCATTTATCTTAACTTTTTCTCTTGAACCTGTACTGCAGTAATACAGCATGCGGTTATAGATTTGGTGGTGTAATACATACATTTCTCCACAAGGTGGAGCTCTAATAACACAGAAGCCAACACAAACCTTTGACTAAGCAACACAGCAAAGTGAATCAGATAAGTCCTAGCACATTCAGCTTACACTATGACTGAATTCCCATGCACCATCATAAACTAAATCTTACATTTCTGTTTAAAAGGATCTGGTCTTCAGGGGTCAGTGTGATGAGAGCTGTATTTAAACCCTCTTTCCCAGTGAAGAAGAAGAGAGAAATTCAAAGCCATGAGGTCACTTGTTTACTTCCATTTATTATAGAGTCATATATATATGTTATAAACATCACAAAATAGAAACTTGAGGAAGGTCTTGCACAAAGATATCATCAAGTAAAAGGGCAACCTTAGATTAGTCAACAATGGCATTGGAAGCAGGCTTATCATCTGGGGTCAGTGATGCAGCGTTGTTAGGAACATTCTCAACTTGTAATTTATGTTAAGTGCAAATAGGCTTTGCAGCTCTTGGCTCAAAGGAGTTATTCAGTATTTATAATAAAATAGGATTTTACAATATAGATGTTAAGGTTGCTCTTTTATTGCATATGATTTAATTAGGAACAGACTGTGGCATTAGTTACAATAAGGTCTCAAGTTCATGATGTTCAAATGATCTAATATTCAATATATATAATATACCTCTTACATTTCTATGCATCAAATGGTATCTCATTAACATAATAAATTTGATCATAAGTAATATCAATATTAAAATACCTTAAATATAAATAACATGCTTTGAGCAAAATAATTATTCATTTACAATGGTAGTTTAAACAACCTAATTCTACAGCTGTAAAGCCTTTAGAAATAGCTAACCCTATACATTGCTTTGTGTCAAATGCTTTTTTTTTTTTGTTGTTTTCGACTGAAGGCCACTTTCAAACAAAGCAATTTATACAAGAATGACATCAAGTCTTTTCACAAGATGAAAAACTTCCAACTAAATCCTGAATGAAGTGGGAAAACAATGGGTGGTCTGATTGTACTCCTTCATCTCTGAAACAATGACTAATATAATAATAAAAAAAAAACCCACACATCTACAGCATATCAAGGAAATAATACTTAAATACTAATAAACAACAGTTGTAATCGTACAACCACTGTAACAAGATATAAATATATGATTTAACATTTGTTGGAGAAATTAATAGTGGACGACTGTTACGATATGAAACCTGGCTTTGCACACTATTATGTGTAGGCAATGAAATGTGCACTTAATAAATACTGTGTGCTTCATAAATTGTCTGCAGGAACTGCACAATCATACATGTTCACATCTTAAACACCTGGATAACTGGAGTTTGCTGAGTCTACATGCAGGCTATTAACTGTTTAACTGTTCTGTGGGCAACAGGATCAAAACAAGCCAAAAAACAACATGTCACAAGTGTGTGTTTACTGGTATGTATGTGTGTGAGTCTTGTGTATCTGTGGCAACAGACAGAAGTGTGAGCGAGCAAGAGAGAGAGAGAGAGAGAGAGAGAGAGAGAGAGAGAGAGAGGCTGGTCTTACTGTATATACATCTATGTCCAAATCAATATTTAGTTTGCTAGATCACACAATGTATTTTCAGTATATACATTTAGTTTAGTTGACATCATTATCATTACTACTTAGTGCTATCCTATATGATATCATCCAAGAGATGGGGGGTGCCCACCCAGTCTAATGTTCTTGGCTCAGATGCAGCCATGATCATGCACATGAACTGCTTCCCTGTTCTCTTATCTATTGGGTAAATAGTAGTAGGAGTGAACCTTTTGTTGCTCTCCACAAACTCGCACAGCTGATTATAGATTTTAGGGTACTCGTGACGAAGGAAGACTCCTCTGGTCCTGAGCTCACGCTGGATGTTGACAAAGCACACCTCTCGAGCTTTTCTTCCCTCCTCCCCCTCCTTGTCAATGTCTGGTGTGCCTGGAGGGGGAGTGAGGATGAGAGTTTCCATTTCACTCTCCTTCTTGAGTACCTTTTTGTCAGGGCTTGAAGAGGCTAAGGACACCTTTGCATATTTTCGAACTGTTGGTGTTTGGACCCTCGGCGAAGGTCTGTTAGGCACTAGTTCACCAACAGCGATGGATACATTCAAAAGGAAACATTCACTGGGGTCATACTCATGACCTGCTTGCTGCAGTTCTTTGCAGTATTCTCCTAGGTTGTCCTTGAAGCCATCCAGCTCTCTGAGAGATAAGTACGTGGGAGACATGAGGAGGCTCTCAAGCCCAACTTGCAGGAAGTTGTCAGCTGTCTCTGGATTAGCAAATCCCAGAAAGAGGACACCTCTCCCTCTGGAGAGGTAGCCAGCTTTAGCAACCCGTGAGAAGGCTTTGTGGATCTCTGAATTCTCTCTGCAGAACTTAAGAGTGTGTCGACACACACTGCTGACACGACCATACAGGCATGTCTCTTTATGGGTCTCCCAGTCATCCCTGCGACAATTTCGTGAGCAGTAGAAGGTGTAGCAACTGTGGCATGACTTGAAGTACAGACAGGCATTGAACATACTCTCAATCCGATTGCACTTCTTATTAGCACACACCATAGTGTCATCTTCATCTGTGCTGTGATCTGGAGAACACTCTTCTGCACTCCTTTGTAAAGCATCACACCCACTATCAGGGTCTTTGATGGTGTCAGGGCTGGATTTAGAGGAGGGGAGCTGTGTGTTCAGACATCCTAAGTTCTTGTGTCCAGACGATCCCCTGTCTTTCTCATCATCTTCAGTGATTAGTTGTTTTAGCTGGTCTAAAAGGTCTTCACCAGACTTTCTGCTAGTTGGTGGTTTGTAGTCAACAACCAGATCAGCTAGGAGTTCGTCCAGTTGTTCCAGGCTCTGCTGCAGGGAGAAGTTGTTATGTTTCCTATCTTTGGTAATGTCTGTTACGTTAGATGGCTGCTTCGGATGCACTTCTCTTGCAGATGGTGTTTTTTCATCATCCAGTGTATCCCAGCTGACTGAGTGGACATCGCGCCGTCGGCTGTTGCCTGCACACAGGTCATTGTCTGTTATGGTGATCTCTGGAGTTACAAACCAGTGTCCACTCTTGCTATTCTTCCACAGATTGCTTGAACCCCTCTCTAAAGAGTTTTCGGACACTGACAGGGCAGCATAGCGCCTCGGTGAACTTGAAAGGTTAAGAATGACAGGTTGAGATGTAACATCAGAGGGTGTTCCATTCCTTGCTTGGTAAAACAAGTTTTCATAACTTCGTCCACGTGGCACTGATTGGTCTCTGTCGTGACGTGGATACAGAATATTGTCCCAAGACTTTGAGTGATTTTTGATTTCTGCTCCTAGGCGACTTGTGTCTGTGCAGCTATTGGTAAACCACGGGGGTATACTGGTGTCTTGCCTTACACTTGGTGGTGTGTGCTGAGAGGACTGATTAGAGTAACCAGATATGCTTGAGCGATACCAGTCATCTGAAAAGGCCTGCGACATTCGAGGGCGTCGACGACCCTCTGTATGATATGGCCTTGATGGAAAGTACTGCTCCATAGGAGAGCTAAATGGTTTGGAATAAAAGAACCTTGAGCCACTCATATGATATGGATTGAAACGGTTGTCCTCTCCATAGTAAGCTCTAGACAGTGGAGTCTGAGAAAAGTATGAACCTGCCTCACTTGTGGAGTAAGGCCTGCTATATACAGAATGTGCAGGCTCTCTGGGAAAGTTGTCTGCGTAATATGACCTGACAGGAAGGGTGTGAACCCATCGAGTCCTTGGATCATACTGACTGGTCACTGTACTACCATGACTGGTTAGACTGGACCGATCATCCTGAAAGTAAGCTCTAGAGTATGGATGCATTGGATAACGAACTGCATCCTCTGTATAGAAAAACTTGGTTGGTATGTTGGGATTTGAATAAGCTCTTTGTTCTTGAGTCAGATATGGTGCTGTTGGTGATGGCATTCTGTGCATGTCTAGATGCTGGTAAGAGATAGGAGACATACTGGTGGTGTAGTGGTATCCTTGTCTAAAATCTCCACTATAGCAGTCACTTGGAGTGGGCGTCGGTGAGGAGACCATCTGCCGAGGCACATACAACCCTCTGCTGCTACTGGCCTGAGAGTATCTCTGCCAAAGGTGCTCAGGTCGCACGCCGGGAACCTGCCTTGATGTGTGCTGCAGTACAGCAGCATCTGGCTTAATGTCCACGCGGCACCTAACATGGGGGGTGACGGCGGGTTTATCTGATTTGTCCTCCTCAAAACAGTCTGATACATAGAGGGGAGCATGAGGCTGCAGTTTGATAGGGTGCACCTCATTCAAAAAAGGCCTGTTTGACGAGTAGGAATCTCGTGCTGTTTCAGAAGTCCTCAAGGTATCTGATGCAACCTGAGGGGCATCCCTTCCCTTCCTGGTCCCTGGAGGAGATACTGAAATGGGTACAGGAGTGAGAGTAGCCTTAATTCTGGGAGCACTTTTAGACCTTGATCTCTTTTTTGAATCTGACCATGTAAGATTGCTGGTTTTGTCTTGGGTGCTGTGCTGCTGGAACTGCCTGGTATTGAACAGATCAGGAGAAGAAAAGCGAAGATGCCCCGGCTGATCCAGTCCATTCCATGCAAGATCTTTGTTTAATGTCTGATGCTCAGGCCTTTTGTAAGGATACTCCATCGAGGAAGAGAAGGTCTGTGGGTCATCCAGTGACTCAATGAAGTCAAAACTACGACAGTGTCTTTTGTTGATGATTTCTGATTTATCAATCATTTTCAAGTCACATTGCTGGGAGGAGTGAAGAGAAATGGAGTGGTCAGTGATGGGATTTAGATTAATGTCCTGATATAGAGTTGATGCCAGTATATCAGGGGGATGTGTTCGTGTCATCTTAAAGAAACTTCAATGCTCTCCATCCAGTGTGATTCAACATCAACACAGCCTGTGGAAAGAAAAGAGATGGAGGAAAATCAACATTATTGTTTTCTCTGCCATAGGAAGGCTTATGGACCCATGTTGGCGGTTGCTGCAGGCAGGACTGTGCTCAACCCATCCAAAAGTGTGCATTGCCAACCCAATCAAAAGTTTATTTAAAAAAAAAAGAAGTTTTTCAGCCAATAAGAAAACAAAACTGTTTCTAACTTCTGATTGGGTGGGCAGCCTACAACCCACCTCAAAAGTTGCCCGCTACCCACTTCCGCTTCTCATCTGTTCCAAAAACACACAGAGCACCCCTCTGCTACAAAGCCAGCTCAAGTTACATATTCACTGCTCACTGTTTCTGTGCTCTCACTCACATATGAAAAGGAACACAACAGTCCAATGACAGATGAACACAATGAAGTGGTTTCAATATGTTACACTATTGTCCTGGAAGCAGTGTATAGTGCACTGTATTGGTGCCATAAAGTTTGGAAGACTCATTTGAAAAAATCTGGATCAATTCTTCCAAACTTTGTAGCAAGAGTAGATAATTTAGACTATTTAATGCTTTAGTTGTGCAATTTTATTGTTGGTTTTACTGCTGTTATTATTTCTTTTATGATGTTATTGAAATGTGTTGTATTCTATACACTTCTGACTAAAGGATGAACCTATATTAGTAAAGCTATATTAAGACACCCACCTATGCAAAAATAATGAGTACTAATAACTCTGTGACATGCCACCAGACTGAGACAGTAGGTCTTCAAGAGGCTGAGAAGCTGATGAGCAAGGCACCAGCTTCTGACAGCGGGAGCTTGCAGTAAAGTTTGTTCACTCTGAAGGATCACATTTTTACTCTGCTTTCTTTTTGTGTACTTGCAGTGCCTAAAGCTTGTCTGAAAAGTAAAGGTCAACGCGCTGAGCTTGAGCAGTGAGGAGCAACTCCACAGTTAGAGGCAACAGCAGTGCTGTTTACATAACTCTTATTTAACGCAGTTAATTATCAAATGCTAAAATCTCACCGAGGGCTAATGAAGGAGAAATCGCTTCACAGTCCCACTTGTGGCCTGCTGCACATGATGCCTTCTTGCCCCACAGCGGCTCCACTTGACCACTAAAGGCATGCCGCCTTCTGCTGCAGTTAATAAAGAAGGTAGCTTTGAGGGACAACCCTTATTGTTTAAGACTGAACTACTGCCTCTGAAAGCAGAATTATCCCTCAGAAAATGCACTATGCAAATACATTTCACCAGTCTCAGGGGCAATATAGCAGAAATGGAGCAGTCTTTGACGACCTGTAACAACAATGTTATTAACCTTAGAACCAAAGTGGAACATTTGCTTAAAGAACTGGTCAAGCTGAAGAAAAAATGAGTCCAAAGGATGAATAATAAGCATCACAGAATTTTTAGCTCACGAGAGTATGATGCTGCTTCCATATCCACTGATGACAATGGCTAAAATTACTAAAATATAACCATCTCCGTCCTTCCACTTACATACTAAAGCATAGTCAATGCATCAAGCCATTTAGAGATCTCTAAAAAGATGGCACTTTTTCTACCTACTCAGATCTGCCTCAGACTTTAATTTGCCTGCATCCCACTCATTTTGTTATTTCCAAAATAAACATTGCACTTTCTTTCTTTTCCCATGTTGTCTTGCCCACTAACTAGCACTGGGATGACCTTCTGATTCGAAAATTTTGTCAGAATTACTCATATCCAGGACAGATATGGACTCACGACTCTTGATGTTCACAAAGATGCCAGAATTAGAACCTCTGAGGGGCATGAGTTGAGGGCAGATTTTACAGATGCAGTGAGAGATGAAGCTGGGTGAATAATATACTCAGGTACACCTCACAAAGGCTTTCAACTTATACAATTCAAGTTATCATACAGAGTTCAAATTTCAAATTCTTCATTTATCCGAATATCACAAATCAATGACAAAAATTAGATGCTTCTTCTTGTAATTTGATTCATATGTTTTTTTTTCTTTTTTGAGATGTTATCTTTTCTGGAAAAAAAAAATCAACTTTGGTATTTCCTTTCATGAATAGAACTCTTTCATAAGCTATTTCAACTTCTTACCAACCATAACCCCTTTAGACTAATCTTCTCCCTCCCAATCACAGTTAAAAGCCCAACTTCAATTGTTATTTGTCCCAGGCTGTGTGAGCTGATATTTTTAGAAAAACACACAAAAAAAAACCCCCATCAAGTTTACGAATAGTGCAATCACCTGAACACCTCAAGTTAAAAAAAAAATTCTGATACCTATGTGTAACTGTGGTAACTGCATATGTGTGGATGTAGGCTCTGGAGGCTGGGGAGCAGTGATGCTGAATGCTGAATAGTGATGTTGAACAGGAATTGGTTCAGTTTCAAAACAGACCACTCAAACTGTCCAAAGGAGAGGTTCAAAAGCCACTTTAATATGTAAGCTATTTTTGTACATACTTTTAAAAAGGTATGAAATGTGTTCATCTTGAATTGCTATCAACATTTTCAGTTATTTGTAATAGTTTTGTAGTTGGCTTTATTTTGTAGACTTGTGAATAAATGTTTTTATGCACATCCTCAATATGGACAATATGGATCTATGGTTCACACCTCAGAGTAGATAGGACAGTTGTTCATGTGACATGACATCATTATTCCCAAACTCAGAAGATCTTACACAGAAATTTGTACTTTTTGTGATAAAAAACAAAAGATCCCTCCCATGTCTCTTTAAGCATTTTAGACATGCTACAATGACTGATTATTATTATTATTATTCTTTATTCTCTATAAATAGAAAATATTTTGCTGCTTGTTGTTCATATTGTGACAAAACAACTACTGTATATCTAACTGCATATCTTGAAGTTTAGATGCAAGCGACGGATGCACCTCCTAGCATGGTACTAAAGGTCCTGCTGAATGAGTGGGATGCATTCAAAATACAAGCAATTTAATCAGACCAAACAGACCTCGAGGTTTGTTTAAGCCTTAAAGGGATTTTCTTAGTTTAAATGTATGGATGGCTCTGTGTGTGCAAATCGTCTTCAGTCAGAAACTCTGGAGAAGACTTTGCTATGGCTTATATGCTCTGCTGGCTAAGAACTACCTCCAGCTCAGTCTGGCAGCTGGTGTTGCCCTCACAGCTCCTCATGAGACTGCAGATGTTGGGAGACTGTTATGAACGCTAATGTTGATAAGGAGAATTAGAGGATGATAGAAAAATGGAGCTATAACGTTTAAAATATAAACCCTGTGGTGGTCTAGTCTATTTGACAGCCTGTTAAGCTCCGAAATCAAGAAGCCTTTCCCAGGATTAAGAACTCCTTTACAATCAGTTTCAAATTTAGGTCAAGAAATCTTCACATCCATCCATCCATCCATCCATCCATCCATCCATCCATCCATCCATCCATCCATCCATCCATCCATCCATCCATTTTCTTCTGCTTATCCAGTTCAGGGTCAACTCTTTTGCATTTTCAAAAGAGTTGATATAAATTATCATTTTAAAATGTAACTCAACATGTTTATTAATTGTACAGTAAGTTCAATAAGTGTTGCTAGCTTTCTTTCACAAGTACAAAAAGCACACTTTTCAAAAAACAATACATTACTGTAAAACCCTATAAAATACTAAATCCATGAACCAAGTTTCTTAATATACTATATTTAAAATAATTTTAATACACAAAATGTATATGTATTTCCCATGTAAACTTACAACACCTGTAAGGGTGACTGGGTATAAATTTAGCAGGCATAGTTGCTTAATGACTAACCCAGTTAGAAGAAGAAGAAGAGCCTGAACTTAAAATAGAATGTGAGCAACTCAAAACTCACTGACTACTAAGATTAATTGCTGCTAACAGTAATAATAAATATATATATTAAATACAGCAGTGTTTATGCTTATGTCTCCAAGAATGAAATGACATTTCTGCAGCAAGTATTATGTTAGCATTACTATATAAATAAAGCTGCTCCAATAAATTACACACAGACAACTTTGATGATTCTCACAGCGTTTTTTTGTTTGTTTGTTTGTTTGTTTTTTAGGACTCTGAAGAATATTACGGACAAAATGTTCCAACAATGGGTTTTTATGTGTCACACACACATGGGCTTTCTTGTTGGCACTCACCCACAAGCCAACCCTGAGTTACCATCTGTTCATCATGACGAGAGAGGCCTGACTAGCCATCTCTGTCATGTCTCTACAACACACCTAAATATCGCGTCTGTTCACAACCAAGCCTGACACACACATCAGTGAATAACGCTGCTATTCACTGATGTGTGTGCTTTGTTAAGTTTATTGCCACATTGTAAGGCACAAATATGGACATTTTCCTGCTTTTGAGATACAGAAATAGCTACAGTTATGTTATATATTCTAATTCAAAATGTGGATTCTAGATTTACAGACCAGAAAATCAACTGGTAATCAAAAACAAGTTTAGGAGTTTATCTACATATTTCATGATGTTCGACCATATGAACCCCTTCATAGTAAAACTACATTAAAACTCATACTAAACTGCATTTAGTGAAAGTGCTTATTAACTGAGTTACTCTACATATCTTTTTTTGTTGCTCGGTAGTAAAAAGAAATAAGTTGTAGTGAAGAGAAAAGTTTGTTTTTCTTTACAAAGCAGATCAGATACCATACTGATCTGTCTGACTTTTGAATGTCAGTGTAATATAACTGCAAGCGTGACTATTTCAGTCACTTGCTTCAGTCTAGGACAAAGAAATTACCAACATTCTAATGATGATAAGTATAGAATTGATGGTGGGATGTGCCACTAAACAGGGGAAAAAAAGCTCAATCTAGCTTTCAGTCTTTCTGCACTTACAAATCTGCAAAAAAATTCTTTAAGGAGGGGTTTGCAATAACTATGGCCTTGTTGAGCGCTAGTTATATTATTATAATACTCTTATTACTATTAAGATTCAATGAGCATTTCACTGCCACAGTCGGTCTCAAACAGGGACACCAGCTTTTATGTTAATGAATATGAATAACAGATCTCATCAAATTATGTTGTTCCCAGATACTGGAAAAAGAGCCTTACACAAATGACCTTATAGATCCCTAAAGAAATAGTACAACATTCAAGAGCCACAATAACCGAAAGCCTTTTAACATCATTGCTGCAGATACTTTTGCTTCCATATCACATTGATCCGGGAGGAATGTGTGAAGAGGCAAAGCAGATTTGTGTTTTTGAAATTTCAGGACAGGACATCTTGACTCAGTGAATCCACGCATTCCTTTCTCCATCTTCATGGTCTAAGGTTCGTCTTTAATAGAGACTCCACTTTAGCACGAGTATAAAACCACATGCCACATACTGTCTCCATGGCTACAGCACAAAGCAAAGAATCCATTAAATGCTCCTGCAGTTGCTCACTGAGGGCAAAATCTCAGTCTGAAAAAAAAAAGATCTGATAATCGATGCGAACATGCGTGTGGGCAAATCTATCTGTGTCGACTGACTTTATATCAATGGATGTAACAATGATATTACATAACAGCCTATTCATAGAGCCAAGGGCTGTATTGTATAGTACTAGGCTATACTTTTTTCTAGGTTCTGTATGCAGTCCAATCTTAATCTGAGATCAAATTCATTTGTTTGCAATATTAAAGACTAACTAAAACCAACTTTAAAGAATATTATTTCCTTTTACAGGGAATCATAATGTGATGCAGATCTGCCTGAAACCTCCCGCGCCCAAACCGAGGCGCATTCAGCCTTGAAGCGTTACCAAATATTTGCTCTGATGCTCTTGGGCACATCTTTTTATTTTGGTGCTGCGGCACGAACGGCCCTCCATCCTTTGTGGCTGACCTAACGCCTTTGCGTCCGTAATGACATAATTTGGGGCAAAACCCAAAAAAATATAATAAATAAAAAGAATCAGCCACGGGTTCAAATCAGGACAGAGCCCGCCGAGAAGCGGAACGCAAAAGAGGAGTTCGGATAAGTTTGTGCGTTTAAGATTTCGAGAGTAAACGACAGGCCTTACCGTCTCGCCAGTGAGTACATGGCATGCGGTGGACATGGTGAAGCGGCAGCCTGTTCTCCGTGTGGGTACGGCTTTAGCCCTGCTGCACCTGCTGTGCGCCTCCCGGAGCCGAACACTCGTCCTTCATGCTGCCTTTTACATGCTGTGCGCTTCACCCAGCGCCGCTCTCACACTCGCTTATGTGTGTTTGTACGTTTGCCAGTGATGGAGGAGGAGGAGGTGTGTCTGAGCCTGCGCTTGTGCGCGTGCCTCTGGAGGCGTGGTTGTGCGTGTTTTTTGTGGGGAAGGGAGGAGGATGGGTAGGGGGCGGGGTACGGTTGGGGGCATCTGGCTGTTGAGTCTCGGAGCAGCACTGCGGTTTCGCTGCATATCTCAATGCTGGATCCCTAAGGCCTAACTGCATGGGCATTTCCGGGGGTTTCTGCTGTTTGTGCTCATCCTGGGGAAAAGCAGAGCTGACAGCTACAATTTCATAAAGTTTACAGACATAGTTTTAAAAAACCGGTAGATTTAGACCTCTTGTGATTCTTGCCTTGCTCCTCTCATATTGATATGAGTTAGAAGTGTTGATGAGACAAATTAGTCCTATAATTAGGGGCAACTAATTAGCATGACGAGCCTTTTTTTTTTTGGCATTTCTATAGAGTGACATCTACTAGTCACTTTACTCCAGTGGCCTAGTTTCTGCTTTATTATCTGGAGTTCCTTGTCAATATATAGCCTTGATTCAACAAGGCTTTCAGATCTTTGCAGTTTGTAATGATACATTAGGTGCACCTTAGCCTTCCCTGTGCCACACACTTCTGCCCCAAAGTCTCACATCACCACATCCTTCTGCATTGTTTGAATTGATGATGGGGACAGCTGGCTGTGAGCCCCAGCCTAAAGCATGTGACTGCCGCAAAAGAACTGCTTACTGAAGCACTCTCACCGCAGATAGAAATCACTACAGACAAACTGTGCTGATCAGGCTGAAGATGGCAATGATACTTACCTCTGACAGATCTCATTTTGTTACAGGAGAAGCAGCTTTCTGCTTGAGCACACTAGAGTATGACCACTTTTCTTATTATTATATCTTTTCCTGCCTGCTCACTGGTTACAAAACACACATCTAACCGGGACTCCATCTGTGACATACCACGTGTATGAGATATGATTCAGAATACAGTGGATCTCACATTGTGGCATCCAGCATCCCTGAGAGTGGGATCTATCTGAGCATGTGTGACTCACGCTCTCTCTATCTATCTCTCTCTATCTCTCACACAGTACACTGGCATCAGTTTGTGTCAGCTGTTGGTTACCAGGCATAAGTGTCTGTCAGCTGGCTGATAGCAGGTGTCTCAGGCACCTTGTAGACTCTGTGGAGAGGAAATCAGTGGCTTTCTGTTGATTAGAGACCTCTTTGACAGGGATCCATCAGGCTTATACCACCACAAGCAGATCACTGCTTCACTCTGCCTCGACCGCTTAAACAAGCTTCCATGCAACTCAGTAAACAACCTTCAGCTCTGCAGCTGTCTCCAATTAACTCTGTGTAAGATTAAGTGGCTCTGCAAACTTTAGTTCTCATTTCTGTGTTCCCATTGGAGGATATTACATAAGAGATGTGGAGGTGCGCACACAGTCAGGCCCCATCGCTTACAAATTCCAGCCCAAAAAAGCCACTGTGGCAGGCTAATAAAAGGGAAGTGAGCTTATTTTTTGGCCTTTAATGATATGTCCGACAAAACAAGAAAAACACATTAGACTGACATGGTAAGGCAACCATGTTAAAAGAAAATCCCCAGAGAGATCACCAGGGCCACTAGGGACATTAACCATCCACTGCAGTGCTGAATATTTTACACAGCCAGAATTAGACCTTTTGGATAGATGTATGACTGAATGTGGTTTGTTCCTTCAATCGTCCGGCTTCAGAAATGTCAACACTAGGCCAGTTATGTTATCAGATTTTCACATGGTGGTCAAAAGAATGTACAATAATGATATTAATAATAATATTAATGTTAATAATGATCACCCTCAGTGCAGCGTTTGATACTGTTGACCATAATATTTTATTGCAGAGCATTTAGTGCATGACATAGGTATCTAAGGCACTGCGCTGCAGCGGTTTGAGTCATATCTATCTACCAGACTCCAGTTTGTTTATGTATGTCTTCTTCACACAATAAGGTTAATTATGGAGTAGTTCCACAGGGTTCTGTGCAAGGACCAATTCTATTGGCATTATTCTGGCTTCACTTAGGCAGCATTATTAGAAGGCATAGTGTAGATTTTTATTACTGTGCAGATGATTCCCAGCTTTATCTATCCATGAAGCCAGATGACACACACCAATTAGTTAAACTGTAGGAATGTCTTAAAGACATAAAGGATGGATGACCTCTAATTTCCTGCTTCTAAATTCACATAAAACTGAGGTTATTGTACTCGGCCCTAAAAATCTGAGAAACATGGTATCTAACCAGATATTTACTCTGTATGACGTTACCTTGGCCTCCAGTAACACTGTGAGGAACCTTGGAGTAATTTTTGACCAGAATGTGTATATTAAACAAATTTTTAGGACTGCTTTCTTGCCTTTGTGCAATATCTCTAAAATTAGAAACATCCTGTCTCAGAGTGATGCTGAAAAACTAGTTCAGGGGCTGCTCCTCCCTCAGTCTGGTTCTGCTGGAGGTTTCTTCCTGTTAAAAGAGCATTTTTCCTTCCCACTGTTGCCAAGTGCTTGCTCATAGGGGGTCGTCTGATTGTTGCGGTTTTCTCTGTATTATTGTAGTGGCTTTACCTTACAATATAAAGCGCCTTGATCTGCCTGTTGTTGAAATTGAGCTTTCAAAAAAAATATTAATACTTTAATAAAAGTGCATGAAGGTGGCAAGAGAGTCTGTAACCATATCTATACAAAAGCTTACAAAAAGAACAATAAATCGGTTATTTCAGTTATTATCATTATTTGTATGATATTTTATTTTTAAATATCACATTTATTGTATGGTTATAGGGGCATCCCTAGTGGACTTAAATTCAGAGAGCGAAGTGCGGCGGTGATGAATGTGAAGTTTCACTGGGAGATGCATCCCGTCTTCCCTTAATTCCAAAACCCCGACTAAATCCTCAAGAAATTAAACTCAATCCTCTCTCTCTCTCCAGGCTTCTTGCCCCAGACATCAATTACAGTTGTGCAAATCCATACAGGGTGTTCGCCACGCAGACAGCATGTTCCATTAGGATTTAGAAGCAGCCATGTGAGGTATTTGGATGCTCTTTTGGCTCAGTAGGGTGCTGCAGAATCCACATAGTTTTGATTCCCCGTGGATCAGATTAAATCATATGCAGAAGATTGCAGAGAGAAGCAGAAGTGCCAGAGGCACTCCTGACGGTGCCATCAGGAAGCTGATACTTGATGCTACAGAAGTTGTAAAAGAAGTAATTTCATGATCACTCCCTGAAGAGACCTTGATCAAATTATTGATTTAGTCTCATAGAAGATAATACAATAATAACAATGGAATTACATGTATTTTTCCTGTGCTTAATTAGGAAAGTATGTTTACCCTGGCTGCACAGAAAAAGAACAATCCACTCCAAGTAACACTTATAAACAAATTCATGTACAAGCCAAACCATTTGGGAGCGGTATCCATGGTAACGCACACTGAGTAGGAGCAAAAGAGACTGAATCCATTTCAAAGGGAATGAAGTAAAGTGCTGTTGGGAGTCTTCCATGGAGACGATAAAAATCTATGTCACAATTATAAGATAAACGGAGGTGAGAATTTGCTTGCAACCCTTCAACAATTTGCAAATGCACAGCAGCAGGGATTTGGCAGCGCAACTTTACATCGATATTTAGTAGAGAGATGCAACGCGGATGTCTCTTACATCCCAGATTATCTCCAGATTGACAGCTTAAAGTTAAAATAAGGTTTACCATAAGGAGACCCCTCTGGCAGCCCCGTGGCGATAATACAATATGATGAAAGACCTGCACTCATGTGGGCATATTCTCAGATCCTCCTCTCAATACATGTAGGTCAAAGTAAGAATAGTGTAGATGTTATTCACAGCTGCACTGAGCAAACACAAACTCCTCTGTCCCAGTCTCTGGAGTCACACTAAGACATCCCATGGTGAGACTTAATTAAATCTTTATTGCACACTCCTCACTCATCCTTCATCATCTGCCATTTTGGCCGAGAAATCACTCAGTCATGTGTGTGCGTTCATTAAAGGGGAAACACATTTGGGCCTCGCGCGGAAACAGCGAGTACCATTTCTATGCGAAAGCTCCTGATAATGTGAATCACCATCACTCTGATATTTTCATGCAACCTTGGAAACTGAATGCAGTAATGCTACATTTTGAGCAAACTGTCAGGTCACAGTTTCAAGAGATTTCCAAATGCTGATTAAGGTCAGCAGGCGGTTTTATAATGCAGAACTGTCATTAAGGTCCGGCTATTCAAGACAGGACAGACAACAAATCTTTTGTGCCTCAGTTAGGAAGAATCAATGAGGACCTTCTAAATATGGATGTCATTCACCCTTTATCCCACATCAGTACAATGCAAAGTAGTACTGGGTTGCACTAATTGTGCAAGGCTGTAGATTGTGTATAATCATCAGCCACTGTTTCCCATTTATAGACTGCCATTCGAGGGCTGAATAACACATTCAAATTCTAAACTGACACCACATTTTCTTTTCTTTTCTCTTCATAAAGAATGACTGAGGACATTTGTTATATGCATCTTATACTGGAATAAGTATTTCAAATGAATGAAAGAACTGCGGTTCGAGCCCAGTGTCATTCAAATCCTGTTTAGTTAGCCGCCTATCAAATGGCATGTGCAAATCAGCTTTGACACTCGCTTCAGTTTGTGAATAAACAGCATTTTAATGTAAGTGTTATTCCGGTTCGAACCATGCAGTTGCACCTGTGCTTGCAGCTTCTCTGGGCTGTTTAAAATGGGTCAGCTCTAGAAATATCCTCTCTCGGAGAAGTGCGGCCTCCCTCCCCTTTTGTCTCTTGTCTGTAAAGGAACAAGACTATTGCTGGCAATACTCTTGAATGCAAAGTCATGAAAGTTGCATTAGGATGACTGCAGATAGGCTGAAAATACCAGCTTTTGTTGTTTCTTGTGAAAGGGTTTGCCTCTGTCCAGTAACAACTGGCTATACATTCAGCTGAGTTTTTCCTTTTATGATGTTATTAGGTAAAAGTAGCTTTAGGTAAGAAATTATGTGCTCTGTCAGCATCTGTGCTGACATTGGATGCCCAGAAAGCGTTTGATTTCAATGAATGGCCTTATTTACTGGAAACTCTGAGGAGGTTTGGTTTCATTTCGGTGGACTGGATGGAAATGATCCATCGCGTTGCTAAAGCTTCTGTTATGACAAATAATATTATATCAGAGACATGCTGTGGTGCATCAGATTGTCGTATCATACTGTATGCCAGTGATTTCCTTGTTACCTTAGTGAATAATTGATATAATTGGGCTCTCCAGACCATGAGTCAGTCTGCCCCCCCCCCTCCCCCCCTGGTCTAAAATACAGCTGGTGCCTTTAAAAAAACAAACATATGCTTCACTCTCGCTGTTGCTTTCTACAAGTCTTTCAGCATGTAAGTAAGAGTTTTGCTTGCAGGCATTCACTAGATTCTTGTTCATATTAAATATAAATATCTATAAATTCTCTGACACCATTGCTAGACAAACGCGACTTGGGCGTTTTGTGAAGGAAATTGTCCTCTATATTCACCCCACCTATAAAGGAATTGTTTTTTTTTTTCTCTTACCAAACGGTAAGAAGCGCTTCAACAAATTTGTGAATTACATTTCTAAGCACTTTATGTCTGTCAACTGTTTTACGGAAGATTGAGAAAGGGAAATCAATGCTGTCCTGCCAGATGAAATGTGGAAGGCTGCACTTTCCCGTATTCAGAGTTGTTCAATAAAACAGCAGACACTGGTTAATTCAGTTTAAAGTGATTCACTGTTTTCATTATTCTGAGGTCATGTTACATAAATTTTACTCCTCTGTGTCTCCAGTCTGTGATAAATGTAAATTAAATGGCACATTTATTTTGGGGATGTTCTTTTCTCCCCTTTTTTCTTTCCCGGGGCTTTATCAAAGGAGTCATTCATTTGTTCATTTACTTCTTTAGTGAATCGAATGCCCTACACCATTCTTCATGCATTAAAAATGCATTTAAAAAAATAATTTATTTTTATTTAAATAAATAAAAAATCTGATCAGATGAGCTTTTTACCTGCAAACCAGACCTAGATTTGTCAGGAGGGAACAGCCATTGGGCAGCCAGATAAGAACTGCAAGCAAAGCAGATAGAGCTTTAAAAATCCCAGTGACCTTTCATGAGCGAGCAGCTATAAAACATCCTGCCTGCAAATTGGATTTTGCACTCCAGACACTTTTGTCTGCAATGAAAACTTTCAAGGAAGGAAAAAAAAAATATTAATCAATTTGGTGATTAAAATTGAACCCTCTCTCTCACACACTGCAGAAAATGTACCTGCCAAAACATTTGTACAGATGGATGAGGGAAAGCAAAATTTCATTTTAATGTAGTGGCTTCAGCTGTAGATGCACTCATTGATTTGTGCAAGACAAGGGAATGAAACACATCCCTCTCCACACTGGGGTGGTGGGGGGGGGGGGGTGGTGGGGTGCTTAATAGTATCAGGCCTCTCTCAGCTGCAGCTGGTGCATTCAGATTTTAAGCCCCAGCGAAAGCCCAAAAAAATTGGGAACACAATACATGTGTTTTTACTCAAACACCATGAATGGGCCTCCGTTCTGCAAAGAAAAGATGCCAGTTTAGTTTTGCTTGGTAGAGTGCAGGCTTTGATTTCTGTTTTCTGTGTGAATGTGAAAGCTCTCAGAATGAAATTGAAACTTTGTAGATTTTAGCAATGATAGCAGAAAAAGCCCAAAAAATGTTTTTTGTCTGTATCATTACCAACACTGTAGCTGTTATAATATTATAATGACTGAGTAGGCAAAACTGGATAAATAGCGGATAAATAATAGGCATCTGTACTCAGGATGCTTTTGCTTGCTTGAAAGGGATGCACTTCAAATTTGTATGATAAACACCCGCGCTTCAATCAAAGAAGGAATGCACATACTGTATTGTAAGTCACGTGCATTTGCCAAATAGACATGATACGTTGTAAAGTAATCCAGAATATAGTTATGTGCTGAATGCTGTGTGTTTACAGAAGTGAGACTGTCAGCCCACACCACCTTGTGGCCACGTTAGCGCGGTTTATATTAAAGGCAATGTCAAATAGACCACGTTCCTAAAAGGCATTTCTATAAATATTTACAGTTAAGAAGCCTTATTTCCTCCAAATATAAGCCTTTAGCATATCAACCACCACTATCACGTCTTGAAAATGTAAAATAAAAGCTCAAATTTCTATGTTCTTCACAACCTTTTGAGGCCTTTTAGGAAAACCGTTAATATGAGAATGATTAATAAGAGCTTATATCACCCCAAAACAGCTGACTCGTTTAACCCCTGGCATCCCAGACACATGATGGAAAAGTTCAGAAGAAAACGGCACTCTGTGTCACTGCACACGGGACTGCTGCTGGAAGACTGCTCAGACCAGATCTGATATTGTTGGTATGCAGATATCCTGTGAAGCCAAAATGCATGTTCTGGCTGTACATCCAAATGTTACTTTAACTTAAGACAGTCAACTGTAATTGACTTTGGACTCCTTCAGGGCGAGAGCCTCAATCATGGACAAAAATGAAAGCGCCTTCAATTTACGTATGAATGAAAAAGTTTGGATTACATTGGAGAAACCGACTGATATAATCAGAAGGAAAGCAGCAGAACTGGAAGACGTGGAAAGCTCTGCTAGAATTTCTGAATCACAAAAATGTGTTTAAATGACAGACTTCATAATAGTCACGAACAACTAAAGTCTTTGAATTAGCTGACATGGATGTTTATTATTGTTATTGTTCCAGTTATTCAGCACTTTTGTCAGCATTTGTTTTAATCCGCTTGAATATAACCTGCACTCGGCTTGAATAAAAGAGTCATTATTTGTCATAGGCTTTATTTAGACATGTGCATGTTGTAATAACATACTCATTTTCACATAATATAGCTACATTGCATATAACATCAAGTCTTTTTTTTTTTTATTACATTTAATTCAATAATCCACCATGATTTACATTATGCAATATCTTATTTTTGATCAACAAAAACCTCAGCTTTTTGATTTTTGCACTTACATCTACGATGTACATTTTGAAATCTGGCAGGCATCAACTGACGATCAGTTTCACTCAAATTTGTAAGGATTTGAACTTTACACGATGATTATACGGTGCAATTAGAAAACAATAGAACGAGCCGTAAGAAAGGAAACGATGTACATTCACAGTCAGATATATCCACCATAAATAATGTAAACCCTTAAAAAGAAAATATCAAAAACATAAAATACAAAATGACTTCTTTGCATTGCCAACAGCTCGTCCTGTCAGGCTCTGGAGGTGCTGTGGAAAATGGTGTGTCTCAATTTGACCAAGTTTTTTTTTTTTTTTTCAAAGAAACCAGTGCTAAATGATGGCTCATTTTCATAATTTACACACTCAGTGTAAAAATGGCTGCTCTCTTACTTATTCTCTTTGCAGTAGGCTGTGCCATTATAAATCTGACAGTTGCGTACTGACACTGAGTAACTGTAAAATGTAAAAATGATGCCCTCGACTACTTATGCATAACATAACAAGCTCCGCACAGTGGCGCCTTTCAGGACAAAAATTGTGCATGTACAAAATAAATAAATAAACAATTTTCCCAAATAAACTGTAAAGTTCGGAGACAAAATATCAACAAGCACAAATAGCAGCAGGGAAGGAAAGTGGCCATCTGCATCTCTCAGAGCTCTGCACAACATCTATTTGGTTTGACCAGGTTACAAAAACAACATTCACACATTTATGCACCATTGAGCACAAGGGGTCACTGTGGCTACATAAACAGAAAAACACAGGCAACATGGAGAATCTGCAGGGGAACCAGGACTCAATTATACTTCTCTGAAAGAAGGGTCTTCTCTAAAAGCATGATATTGCCATACAGTATCACCATCTGAATCTATAGTGCTCCTTGTGGAAGACATTTACAGTGCCTGGAGAACAGAAAACATTCTTCAGTAACAGCTTGGATTTTCAGAGCAGTGATCAAAGAAAGCTTTGTCAGTGCAAACGATGCGTGGCAGAAATGTGAAATCAGCTGCAGAGGAGCATCGTACAGTTGGCATTGCTATACCTTTTCGCTGTTTTCCTTTCTGTGTCGTAACATTATAAACGTAACATTCCTTGGCTGAGTGTGCTTTGGAGTGCATCTTGCACTGACCTACTGCTAAAATCCTATTCAAAACCTATTACATCCACTAAACTCAGTAGCTGGTTAACAGTTTTTTCTCATCGCCTTGCTTTGAAAATCAAGGGACTGTGAAAAGGAACTGTTAATAATGATTTTTTTCACTAACTACCTGAACAGTTGCCAACCCTGTCTATGCTGGATCCCACTGTGCCACACCTGTTACAGGCACAGCAGCACCCCAAAGCAGGAGCCCTGCTTTGTCAAGTGAATAAACCTGAAAACCATTGTATTCAAGTATAATTTATAATATATATATATATATATATATATATATATATATATATATACTCAGTGTGCAAATGTGTTTGAAATAATAAAACATTCTAGCTCATTAAAATGCATGCTTTCCCTTCATTTTTTTCTTGTAAACAACCACTATAAGACTGCAATGGAAGACCCTCACCCACACACAAGTGTCACAATCAACTGGACATCCCTGAGACAGCTCCATTTGATTTGACGCTCTTGTCTGTGTAAGGCATGCTTTCAAGTTAGAGAGCTGCTGGGTTTTTGTTCGTCTGCAAAAAAAAAAAGGAAAAAAAACGGAAAATCGGGAGCCACGACATACTCACGACATCAACTACTCTATTACTAGCTAATTTAACTACGTGTGACGACACAGTTACAAGCGCCAAAGTCAGGGGTTGGGAAATGCGACCATTGCCTCCTGTTCACATGCAGCTAAGACATCACCATGAGTGATCAACAGCTTGAACAGATCTAGCATTTGCAAACACTGGACATCCTTTTTTTGTGCAGCTGTAGTTAATTGGGCACTGTAATGAAAACTATTAGGGACTCAGGAAAGAAGGGAGGATGTTGTTTTTCATTTTGCAAGGAGCAGAAGAGTGGGATAGCATTTTTTGGGAGAGCATGGAGTGGCTTTTTAATTTTTCTTATATACTACTTTTAGACAACAGGGGATAACAAAACTAGAAAGGGCCTTGCATTTTTTTTTTAAATTTATGAAATACCATATTAGATTTGGCAATCCTCCCTTTCCCAATAACTTTCATACAGTCCCTCAATTTACTTGAACTTAACTGCCACGATGAATTTACAGCACAAACAAACAAGTAAGAGCAATATTGTTTTGTTTTGTATTCATGCATATACAGGCTTTTGTGTGGTGTACAAACAGTTTGAGTATGATCACTTAAGCTTGAGGCAAGGCAGGGAATGTTTAAGACATCAGTGCCTAACTGTATTCTACGTTTTGTTCATTTTAAAAGAGTGTAACCATGTAGGCAGTGGCTATCAAGTGTGTAGATTTTCATATCAGGCTCAGTGTACATGAATTGAAGATGGCATCCAGTTGGTCCGTGTTCGGTGGGGGAAGAAGGGGTCTGTCCTTCAGTTTGCCTGTCCCTTTTTCTTTCAGGAGGAGAGGGAAGAGGGGCTTATGCCATCTCAGTCTGAGAAGAGACTGGCAAAAGATTTGCGTAGATTGCGTATGGTTTCAGCCTTCACTTCGTCCTGGCTAAGGCTGGCTCGTGGCGCTGGGGTTTCTGGAATGTTGAAGGTATTGGTAAGAGACTGGGACTTGCTATAAAGAGAGGAAAATGGCAATAAAGGAGAAGGAGAGGCTATTAAAGTCATGCAGCAAACCCATGGAATGAAAAGACTGGCGCAAGGCAAGACAGGAAGAGAAAGAGAGAGACAGGAGAGAAAAGGCTCAGTAAACAATGATGAAGCGAATTTGTTTCCTAGGGTCATTCAGTATTGCCTTATCATTTCAAGTTAGCTTTGAATATGATATGAATAGTGAATGACTTTTCTGGAAAGCAAAGTTATGCATGTTTTTGTGTGCGATTGACGATAAGAGTGTTTATGTCTTATTGTCAAGAGAGCACAAAGAAACTCAAAGACTGCATCCAAAATCAGGATTATGTAATCCTGATTTTGTGAAATCATTTAGGTTGCGTTCTGTTAACGCAGCACCATCGACCTGAAATAACGCAGACTGTGTGGCACAGATGGAACATTAGAGCTGCATAGAACTGCATGTCAGTACTTCTGCGCAGACTCAGTGTGTTGCTTATAAGAGCAAAGAGAGACAGTGCAGAGTGCACTTCTACTTTCAGCAGGAAGAAGAAGTAGCATAAGCTAAAGCAGGTAGAGTCCACCGAATCATGGTTAACCTTGTTCACATGAAGGCACGAATGATTTAGCTTATTGTATATGTAAGTAAATATTGGCTGAACAACCGAAGGCAAAATAGGAATGAGTCATTACATGTGTCTGGTTCTTTTTTAAAAAAATTTTGACTTTTTTTAAGTTCTGCTAATGCTTTTGATCTGTGTGTTTGGTTTTGTTTTTATGGGCAAAGACAGAGGAGGCACAATGGTGTGGTGGTTAGCACTGTTGCCTCGCTAGCTGCAAGGTCTGGGTTTGAATCCGCCTTGGCCCGGGCCTTTCTGTGTGGAGTTTGCAGGTTCTCCCAGTGTTTGTGTGGGTTTTTTCCGGGTATCCTGGTTTCCTCCCATAGTCCAGAGATATGCAGTTACTGGGGTTAGATCAATTGGTGATTCTAAAATTGCCCGTGAATGTGAGTGTGTTAGCCCTGTGACCGGCTAGTGACCTGTACAGAGTGTACCCTGCCTCTCGCCCTATGACAACTGGGATAGGATAGGCTCCAGCCACCCAATTTGTATCTTCTTTCCTTCACTGCACATGTGTCTGCTCCACTCCGTGTGTGTCTGTTTCACTGAGACTTACACAGAGTGGAGTAAAGAAGGAGCAGAGGAGACGTGAACTCACGGTGAAACAGAGAGCAGAGGAGAACAGCGAAGCAGCAGCAGAAGCTCACGCTGAGCTGAAATAGGACAACTTCTGCTTTTTAGCCTCACCCTGCCAGGTGATGCCATTAGTTCCACAGGTATGTTAAATATGAAATACTTGCTATCTGAATCTGTGCTTTTAAGACTGTCATTTGCATAGAGCAGGTTCAATGAAGAAGTTTTAAGCTATAGGCACTGACAGCTTGTTTGCTCGTGTTTTCTAAGTTATATTAGCACAATCTAGACATGCAAACAAAGTTAAAAAGTTAAATATGACAATACGGACAACAGGATTGTCCAATTTGATGTTTCTACCAATAATTTGTTTACCAGATCCCAACACTTTATAGTAAATAAAATGTATTTTGGTATATCAGTTATAGTTGTTTATATTTTTCTGTCCATCCCTGACTACTGATGGACTGTGTCCGAATGTGTTAGATTCATTAAGGTTTCCACTTGTTATAACGCATCACGCTCTCTCCAGAGACTTTGAAATGTTATGTTATGTGAACGTGCTGCTGAAGGACTGAAAATGTAAGAACCCATAAACCATGCACATTCAGGAGGATCATTTGTCATAAAATAGACTTCCCATGTGGCATGCATGTCACAGTGCAGGCAAAAAGAAGGGATCTACTGCTTGAAAGATGAGATGAAACTGATCCCATTTATCATTCACAACTACTTACTTTAGTTGTGGAGAGCCTCCCATAGCTGGGCTGTCCTGACTAGGCTTCTGTGGAGGCTGAGGCTTTTGTTGCAGAGGGGGTCGTCCTCCTGGGCCCCCCTGGCCCTGAGCAGCAGGGCGTGGCTGCTGGGTGGTGGGTGCTCCTGGACGACCTTGCTGGCCAGGAGCCCTCTGTTGCTGTGTCCCACCCTGTGACTGCTGCCTAGGGGGATGGGCAGGCCTCTGCTGCTGCGGTTGACCACCAGGAGGTTTTTGGCCTGCAGAGGGTTTCTGCTGCTGTGATAGAGACTGCTGCCTCTGAGCTTGAGGCGATCCTCCTTGGCTTCGCTGAGGAGAGCCCTGACCAGACGCGGGTCTCTGGCCTTGAGTCGCAGGCCCTTGGCTTGCCTTAGCCTGGCTACTGGGGTCACCAGTGGCAGGGGTGGCAGCAGACTGCTGGGTCTGTGAAGGAGGTTGACCTTGAGGCTGTGGACGCTGTTGAGATGGGGGGCTTTGTTGCGGTCCACCTATGGGAGATAAACAAGAGAACAAGAATCACATTCAAATTATTAGATAGATAGATAGATAGATAGATAGATAGATAGATAGATAGATAGATAGATAGATAGATAGATAGATAGAT
>JAVDPK010001284.1:245324-275956 GCA_034780415.1 Cichlasoma orientale | reverse complement strand
CCCCCCCCCCCCCCTTCCACAAAGGCACTCTGTGTGAAGGAATAGCTCACATGTGTTGGAGAGTTTAGGCTGTAGGAAATGTGAACTGGAGCGATCGGTGTGGGTGTGAAGGCTTTTTTTTCCCTCTAAGAATGCAAAACAGATTTAAACAGACTGTTTACGGCAGCAGACCCCATTGTTTCTTTAAAAGCACCCAGTTGTTGATTTGAATACAGTTTAGTCTCCCATCGGTGTGGATTTCCAAGTGTTAGCTGAGCATGCAGTGAAAAGGTGCCATTACAGTTTCAAAAACTATTGGTGTTTTGACTGTATGCATTACACATTGGGGAATGAGCATGTGACTGCAGACTGATTTGGCAAAACATACGTCCCCATGTGGCTTTGGTTCATTGCAAACACTGTGACCTCTAGCCCATTTTGTGTGTTTATCCTGCAGTGTAGGCATGCTTTCAACTTCTCTTATTGAACAAGTCCCTGACATCAGCAGCTGCTTGTAGATGTGTTTCGACTTGTGTAATTGCAAAGATCCAGGATGTGTACGTGTTCACCTTGATGGGCTTTCCGCAAATGGTTGCCGCCCAAATCAGGGTCCTCAGACACTGAGAGCCGTTTAATGTTTGGCACTCCAACCAAACGGGAAAAAAGTTGTTTGGGCCCTTTTGAGTGTGTGAGCGTGTGATCGGGCTGAATGCCAATATGCAGAAAAACAACATTTACCGTTAGCATTGAATCAGCTGTGGAGTGTTGTAACCCTCACTGATCAGGTAAATCGAGTTCTGCAGCTTAACGGAGTTTACGATTAACGGTGACAAAAAAAAAAAAAAAAACGTTTTCCCACGAAAAGCAGTCATGCAAGTTGATGTCATGGATCAAAACAAGCAGTTACTCATTACTGACTGCGACACAACATTGCCAATTAGGTGCAATCACAATATATGGTCAGTGTCCTGAAGGAGGATTAGCATTAGCACGGGAACCATGTCAATACATTCATATGGTTGTGTTTCGTTAAAAGCTTGCGTGCTTCTTCTAATTCCGCACTTTCATTTTGTTTTACAGGTCAGCCTCATCTCAGAAGCGAAGACAGGTACAGACATATGACACATGACCGGGCTCGAACCCAAGCAGTGTATCCGATCAAACGCAAGCGCAGCTACGAGAGGGGTCTGACTTTGGAGGAAAGGTTGGTTAAACTGCTTATTAATTTTCCTTTGAACACCTTAATTTTACAAATGTGACTTCAAATTCTGTAAAAAAAAAAAAAAAAAAAAAAAAAAGGCAGCGATGAGGATCTGACCCTCTTTGAAATCATTGTTTCAGACGAGAGCGAGCGATGAGCCGAAGCAGACTGGCCCAGAGAGCAGCCCCAGCAGTGTCCAGCAGCCAGCAGAGTCCAACACAAACCCTGAGTCCAACACCCAGCCCCACCAGTCCTCTGCCCACCCATGTGTACTGCACACCAGTCATGGATGAACCTCTTGCCCTCATTAAGAAGCCCAGAAAAGACACTGAAAGTGCAGCGGAAAAGACTAAAACCACCTCTTTGAGTCAAATCCAGGTAATTCAGCAAAGCCAGTTGAGCCAATCCCCTTTATTTCATGAAAGAGCCAGGATATTTAGGTGGTCATAACTTGTGGCAATACTGTACATCCCCATAGCCTCATCATAGCTACAGGCCATCAACCGCAGTGGTACATTACCTATGTGTAGTCAGTGAATCCAGCTGTACAAGCATTCTACTTCTAATCGTGTATGCAGGCCTAAGCTTGCCCGAGCTATGCAATCCAGCCGGATTCGGGAAGAAAATGTGAGCAATGGAGGGAGGAATGTCATCAACAAGACCAAACAGACCGCTTTCTTTCTGACCTGTTTATGCCACCACACTGGGAGGGATCTGACTTTCACGCGCAAACCCAACCAGTTTAATCAGTTTTCGGATCGTGTTGTTTTCCATTTAAACTGTTGCAGTTGAAGAGTGAGTAAACAGTCAAATTTAGCCGGTGTCACAACAACAATACAGAGTTTGTGGAATGAAGAGAAAACTGAAACCACGGTTACAATCCAGAGGCACTTTCTGTGCGCTTTTCGTCTAATTAATGACCCACTTCTTTTATTCATTTATTTTCAGATGCGTCCCTCTGTGATCACCTGTGCCTCCTCGTTAAGAAACCCTTCCTCAAGATCTGAGGGCCACAGAAGCGACTCATCAGGTCAGCCTCAGTCTCTTTTGGAATGAGCTCATTTACCAGACGTTCCCTCCCCAGTGATTACACATGCATCATAGTGTATCTAACCACACACTTTTACTGACTCACTTAGGTGTGTTTGTAAAGTTTTGTCAATCATCTTTTATATTGCAGTGGTTCCCAAAAGCAACTATGATCATGTCCTTGAGGAGCATTTCCAGAGGAGCTTGGGTGTAAACTACCAGAAAGCTCAGTCCCAGCAGCTCTCCATCAGCGTGTCTGTCGACGATCACTTTGCCAAGGCTTTGGGAGACAAGTGGCTACAGATTAAATCCAAGTCTTCCTCCTGTTCTTCCACACCTCCTAGCAGTCCGAGTGTCACTCACTCCCCCACCTACAGCCACAGCCCAAATCTGTGCCACAAAGAGCCCACCAGCGGCTCAGTGTTACCGTCCAGCCACTGGTCTGTCAATTAAAGCAGAAATAACATCTGATCCTGGTGGAAACTGGACTTGTTGTGACTTTTAAAATTTCACTGCCACTGTGTGGAAAGCTCTGCTGTCTGGCTGCAAATTCCAGTGCCGCTGTTGAGAGAGCGAGCTTACAGATGCAGGAGTGCTGTCGATTTGGATCTCTGTGTCTACAAGCTTAATACAGCGACACAAACAAATGTAGCATTACTGTTTTGTTACATTTCTATCCTCTGCTTGCTGATAGCATTTGAAAAGTTGAGATAATGTAGATGGTGATGTGGGATGATTGAAAAATCAGCCAAAAAAAAAAAAAAAATCCTTTACATTTCTTTTTGTAAGTGTGTCATTTTTCTAAAGCAGTGTGAATGCCGCAGTTTCATTGTATTATATTTATAATCTGATTCCCCTGGGTGCCTTATAGTCTCAGTGACTAGCCTATCTGCTGTAAAATGTGCTTTTAAGTTGTACACAAAACAGACAATTAAACAGACTTAAAATAAATATGGCGTAAATCCTTTTTGTGTGTTTGTTTTTTGAACATGAATGTTCACTGGCAAATCCGGACAACAAATATGCCCCGAAAATGAGAAAGAAACGAAACATATTGCAAAATGAAACAAATCTCCTTTCAAACGAAAGAATCCAAGGACACCTTGTAAAGATAAGGCAGGGTGGTGCACCAGACAACCTCATTTCAGTAGTGAGTCAGTGTGTGTCTGCAACCCATCCGGCACTCGCACTGCGTTTTGCATTACGAGCTTGATGCCACACACACACACACACACACACACACACACAGGAGTGGAAATTAAATGGATGCACGGGCAACTCATTCTGTACTTTTTCCTGTAAATTCAAGAGAATGCAGGGAGCAAGTTCCAGCAGGCACAAAGCCCTGCGCTCTGACATTCCTGTCTCCTGAGAAAATGACCGTGTAAGATCCTACAGATCCTGTTTGGCAAGGGACAGGAGGGAGGGAAGTGGGGAAGAAAGGGTTGGGCTAACATAGGCCTGAGCATGAGAACCAGCCACGCTCTTCAGTTACTGATTTGCATGTCCTGTCTTGTCAAATTTAAAACGTAATAGACAACACAACAAAAGGGGGGAAAAAATCATCCAAAGCTTCTGTCTTTGAAATTACTGTGTTGGGCTAGTTGAAAAGACATGAGGATTAACCTGACTGTCATGACAAGCTGAACATATAGAGAAGAAAGCTCTGAATCAGGGGTGAGGTGAAAGAGCAAACTGGAAATCTTCTTACTTTAAAACAGCTAAAGCTAAGTATTAAATATGTCGGCTACCTGCAAATGTGGTTTGAGCTTAAACAGCTGCACAAAACTTAAAATCCACCAAACAACAACGCAAAGTTTGCACCTAACAGGCTGTGCACGGAGTGCGTGCACGCACACAGCAGCAAACAATGACCAAACCGCTCATTATTAATTTTTCCTCCTTAAGACACAAACTGGTATTTCAACTCATCAGCCCGCGTAACCTGAACGCGGACAGTGATGCCACCTGGAGGCTCTTAGGTTAACCTTATACAGCTGACATTGCCAATTACAAAGGGTTTCATGTTGCATGGTGGAAAACTCAGATAAGTAAAAAAGAGCTCTGTGGGCAAACTTATTGATAGGGGACCTTAAGAAATTTAAGGAAGAGGAAAATTCTTTGCCCAGTTTTCCACTAGGAGGCGACTAAACATCACTCCTCACTCATAATCCACTTCGCATGTGCTCTGACCTTTTCATTATTTATTTATTTGTTGTTGGTTTTTTTACGTTGTAGGAGGAAGTAATATTTCTAAAAAATACATAATAGGTGGTGCACCCTGATGTGAATCTGTGCGTAGGCCACATTAGTTGCTATCATTGTACCAGATGAAGTCACACTCTTCAGTTACTGAAGAGTAAATCACTGTATGTAAAGCAATGAGATACGCTCTGTTCAAACATAGTAAAATATGAACGTGTCCCATCTATCAGCCGCTGCCGCTCAGCACAACTAAGCTGAAAGTGTCTGACAGATATAAATTATATAGATCAACTGGCCATGAGAATGCCAAGAGAACAGCTTCTCATGCTGCTGCAAAACAAATGCACACTGTTGTGTGAGGCAACAAGGGCTGGTAATTACAATCCTGAATACCTCAAACATCACAGAAAACAACATTTAAGTCCAGGCAATAGTAATTAAGTATGCCTCACTATACAGGAGATTGGCTAACCTTTCTGGGAAAGTTCCTTAACTTTCTCTGGTTTTTCAAAAGTTAGGACTCTGTCAACAAATTGAGTCTCTTTTTCTAAACAGTTACAATTCCGAGCACTAATCTCATGAGAACATGATTGCCTGGAAACACCGTGTCTCTGTGGCTTTGCGCGTGATTCATTTTTCAAAGTTCTTTTTTCAAGCTTCGTATTTAAATGACAAAAGATAGTTATCTCGGATAATTGTTTAAATGCAGATTATTTGGTTCTCCGCTCATAATCCCCGACTGGCAGCATCGTTCACAGCTGCAAGTGAAGGCGATATGAAAGAAGCCCTTTGACACAGCTTTCTAATCCGCTGTTTATACAGTGCATTACATGTGATCCGATCTTTAATACTTTATTAGAAAATTAACCTTTGTGAACATTAAATTTAAATGAATAAATATAAATAAATATGAAACGTGTTAAACATAAAACATATAAGGCAATATCATTTGTGTGTTGTAAACTGAACCATGTATAACTCTACAAGGGCATTACTGTATTTGTATATAAAGCAGCCACAGAACCAGTCAGACACAGATATGACTCATCCATGTTGATAACAGATATTCATCTATGGTTGTAGCTGATTAAAGCTGCTGGAATTCTTAACAGGATTTTCTTTTGCTTTTAGTAATGCATGATGACTGTGTGGGTGTGTATGTGTTTGGGTTAGTGCAGGTAATATACAATAGAGAGTGTAAAACACACACACACACACACACATTGTGTATGAATGATTGTGCAGCGTACATCTTTATTGACTTTAAAAAACAAGAATTAGGTGCACAAGTTTCAATACATTTTAGGATTTTTTCTAGTCCACACAGGGTCAAATATACATACACTCCCACTAATATTGGGTTAAATGTCCCTTAGCAAGTTGCACCATGACCAAATGCTTTTGGTAGCCATCAACAAGCTTCTGGCATAATTCTGGCTGGATATTTGACCGCTCTTCTTGGCAGAAGAAGTAGAGTTGATTTAAGCTGGTTGGTCTCCTGGCACAGACCCGGCTTTTAAGCACAGTCTTGAGGTTGGGGCTTTGGGAAGGTCATTCCAGAAGCTTAATATTATCCCTTCCAAAACCAGTTTTGATGTGTGTTTGGGATCATTGTCCTGCTGGAACACCCAATTGTGTCAAAGTTTCAACCATCTAGCTGTTGATTTGAGGTGAAGTTGAAGAATCCTTCTTCATTATTCCATCCACTTTGTGCAACGTACCAGCACCACTGGCAGCAAAACAGCCCCAGAGCATGATGCTACCACCACCATGCTTGACAGCTGGCACAGTGCTCTTAGGTTTGAAAGCCTCACCCTTACTCCTTTAAACGTCATTGTAGCCAAATAGCTCAATCTTTGTCTCGTCTGACCATAAAACCTTTCTCCAGCAGACATCTGGCTGGTCCCTGTGGGAAGCTGCAAATTTCAGTTGAGCTTAAAGGTGTCAGTTTTGGAGCAGAGGCTTCTTTCTTTCAGTTAATGGCGATGTAAAATTTGGAAACTGTTCCAGCAGTTTCCAGTTCATGGCAGGCATGAGCCTTGGTGGTTCCTGGGTTGTTCCTGAACATCCTAATCAATTTCCTCTCTAATGAGGGCGACAGTTTGGGTCTTCTTCCAGACACTGGCAACGTGGTGAAACATCTGAATAATTTGTACTTACGTGCAGATCTTGGAATCTGCATTTGTTTAGAAATGGCTCCGAGAGACCTTCCCAACTTGTGTAAAGCTGCAATTCTCCTTCTTAGATCTTCACAGAGTTTCTTGGATTTTGTTCCCATTGTTCTGAGTATTGGTCAATCCAATGAGTGCTGTCAAGCAAATCCCTTTTAGTGCTGGCAAAGAGAAACTGCCTTCAGCACCACTTATTAAAAGATTTAAGTGAGTGCATGCATCTATTTGAGCCTGCATATATACTTTTGACACTGTGTGGATACAAGAAAATCCAAAATAATTTCAAACTTTTGCACCCAATTCTAGTTTTCTGAAGTCATTAAAGCTGTATGCTGTGCAATCATTCCACTCTGGAAAAAGAACAGTTCAAAGAAATCATTAAAAGTCCAAAATTACCACGACTTCATGTCCACGAAGAGTGTATGCAAGCTTCTGACCACAACTGCATTTAGTTATTATGATGTTCTTTCTTTTGCTAAGATATACTGCATGTGCATGTACTGCATATGCTTCCTTTTCCACTATCTTCCCATTTCCTGTCAGTAAAGTCCTTTTTAGGCAATTTGGACTTGCCACATCCACTGGAAAGGTCACAATATTCCACAGAGCCCGGCACTAATGCGAACATGTCACAATTTACATCATCCAATCAGCACTTACTAAATAAGTAATAAAGCGGAACTGATCAGCAGATTTGGAGGTACTGTAGCATTTCGGAGAAGAGGATATTCTGCTGACGATGATGCCAGCCTGACACTCTCCTGGAGTCTCTCAGTAAATGGACTCTTCATGGATGAATAACAGGTTGATGATCAGCACGGTTTGTGGCTGCTGCGTCACATTAATTACACTTCCTTAATGAGCTATAGAGTCTACAGGTGACTCTCTAGCTTAAAGTTTACTACAGTCTGTTTACTACTGGTTTAAAAAAAAAAAAGGCATTGTCAGAGATTTGGAGAAAACATTTAATAAGGGCCCCAAGATTCCCGGCAGGAGTAAATTACACACTTTAGTACTAAATTACCATATAACGTTTATGGCCTATTTTAACCTTGGTGGGTGTAACTTGATAAATTTGACCAGTAGGTGGCACCAAAGTCACGTTTGTTGTATCCTGCCCACTCAATTTTACGTTTTAATGTCCCTGTTCTTAGAAATGGGGAATATTCGGGGAACAACACAATGATTACATCCAAACAGAAAAAGCTTAACAACCATAAACAAACTGTCACCAGAAATATTTCACTTGCTTTTCTTTTGGAATTAGACTGAGAGATGGGCTATTTCAGCAACACAATAGACATTTGTCTTTCTTCGGCGCTAAGATAAATATAATTTGGGGATAAGGTTAAGCAATATAATCACCAGACAACTATAATTACTTTTTTCCCCATCAACAAGCTCGATAAACATTAGCTCGAGCGGAGCCGGTGTCCCATGACTGCTCTGGAAAGGCGGGTTCTCACTAGTAGCTCAATATATAAACCAACCTCCAAAGGGAGCCTCAAACACTGCAGGCCGCTGGACTGGCACCTCCTCCGACATCCTCTCGCTTTGCATAACACCTGCTCAGGAAGGCCGATCAGCTGACAGCGAGACCCAGCGAGCGCAGAGGACAAAACTTTGGATACACATGTAAGTGTCACTTACCTTACTCTCTACTCACGCCGCCTTTTGTTGTATTCCCAGCGCGTTTGAATTATGCAAGTGAGTGTGTAAAAACATCCAGACTAAAGGGTCCAGTCATTTGCAGCTCTCAAAGCTCTTTTTGAAGTTTTAAGCAGGATTTGTTTGTGCAAGTGTGATTTGAAAGGCTACTATAATGATGTAAGTCTCCCCGTGTGGACCTGTGGAATGTGTGAGAGAGGAAATGAAAAGTGAAGACAGTGCTGGGTTACTCTTACTTTCATCACACTTTACTCACCAAAAGGTTAAACAAAACTAAACCAGCTGCTGTTTTACTGCTGCCCGAGTCTCGATTAACACAGTAAAACTGTACAGCTGTGTGTGTGCTGCTTTCATCATCATCATAATTTTATGAATTGCTTCAACAAAGTGCTCTACAGCCCAGAGTATAACTCATGTTATAATTAGCTCAGCTCTCCTTCTCACACTGACACACTCGGTGGGAACACCAATATAATGTGTTATTATATTGCTGATGTAAAATACTTCCTTTTTTGTACCATTGGCTAGTAAATCATGCATAGCGAGCAAAGCTGTGCATATTGTTTGGCTGTTTCAAGTACTGCAGTCTGGGCTAGTTAATATGTAACTCAGCTCAGCCTTTCCGAGGAGTATGAGCCACTAACGTGTGTGTTTCTGTGTTCTTGCAGTGTGCATCATCAGAGGCTGTGTGTCACAATGGATTTCTCTCCCATCTGTATACCTTGTCATTTTACAATAAAGCCTACAGACAAACCCTGCATACCTAGCTAGCAATTAATTCAAATTTCTTTCCCTCTGGAACTTTTAGATCTGAACTTGGCTTTGGTATAACAGTGATTGTTACAATATTTAAGTTATATTGCGAGTAGTGATGTATACAACTACAGTAGCGACCCTGGCTGCTGCCACCACCGTGGCTCTGGCCTCACAGTCTGACATGTCAAGCTACCTGTGGCTGCTGGTGCTAGGCTTCGTCATCGCCTTCATCCTGGCTTTCTCTGTGGGGGCCAATGATGTGGCCAACTCATTTGGCACAGCGGTGGGTTCCGGAGTGGTCACTTTGCGGCAGGCCTGCGTCCTGGCCACTATCTTTGAGACGCTGGGTTCGGTCCTGCTGGGGGCCAAAGTAAGCGAGACCATCCGGCAGGGGATCATTGATATCCGGATGTACAACAGCTCAGAACACGTCTTGATGGCAGGATCAATAAGTGCTATGTGTGGTAAGTACTCAGATAGTAATGACTCCTTCATGCCCTTGAATGACAAGTGCAAATATTTACTGACGATATTGGGCTAGTGTGTTTTCAGTGATTGTGAGCACGTGCCTCGCTCCTGTTTTGTTCCCCAGGCTCTGCTGTGTGGCAGCTGGCAGCATCGTTTCTGAAGCTCCCCATTTCTGGAACCCACTGTATTGTTGGAGCAACAATTGGGTTTTCCATGGTAGCCAGAGGTCACCAAGGGGTCAAATGGATGGAACTACTACGCATTGGTGAATACGTGTTGTCTTTACCCCACACTCGAATAGAAATATCTGTTAAATTTGAAATGCAAGTCGAGCTAAAAGTACATTTTGGTCAGTAATGCATTCAAAATAATGTTCTGCTGTCCACAGTGACCTCCTGGTTCCTGTCCCCTGTGCTGTCAGGCTTCATGTCAGGAATTCTCTTCTGTTTTGTCCGCAAATTCATCCTGAATAAGGCAAGGCTTATTCACTGTGACTAGTCAACAAGTGTCCTTTAACACAACCAATACTCATTCACAATTCAAAATAGTACCTAAGTAGAAGCAGTCAGGTCTCTCAAAGAGTTAAAAGATAAACGTAGAAGTATCAACTGCTTTAGATTTACATAAAGATAGAAAACAGAGCAAACTGCTTGTGTCTAAGTATATTTTTTCAGTACATGTTGCTACTTTTAAAAGTCTTACATATAACTGAGAACGTCTATTTTCACAGGCAAACCCTGTACCCAATGGCCTGCGAGCCCTGCCTATCTTCTATGCCATCACCATGGGCATCAACCTGTTCTCTATCATGTTTACAGGAGCACCACGTGAGTAACACATCCTCAGACTGCACCCATCATTCTTTTGATTGTTGCTTAACACACTGCACTGCTGCTTCAGCAGTTGGATTCCTGGGAAGAGGATGAGAGGAATAAGTGTCACAAGATGCACAGAGAGTTGGTGGCAAATAACGAGGAGGCAGTTTCATGAAAAAAAAAAAATACAGTCATGCTCAGCCAAGAAGTTTCTGGAAGCTCTGGGTCAAAACTTAAAGCAAGCAAACACAAGAAAAAAACTAGCTAGCTCTAAAATAAATTTGGCTAATAAATGGAACATTTCCATTCCTTTTTGTTTTGTTTGCAGCCTTGAACTAATCAAGAAGTTGTGTATGGGCCGTTGTGTATGACTCAAGGAAATCAACACATCGTAACTCCTGCTATTCCAAATTGCAGCGTATTACAGTGCGTGCTGCAGTCCAAGCATTCTATTTTTAGACCATACACCATGATTATTTATTACACGTCTTAGCCGTCTGTGCAGTTACACAGTTTGAAGCCAGTTTGGCTTCACGTGCACGTTGAAGATGGGGTACGCCCATACAGAAGTGGTTTAAGTCATGTGACCTTTTTAGTTGTTGTTAAACTGCTATTGTCTGTGAGGAAAAACAGGTAAGTTAAGTTATTAAACGTTGCCACATTAACCTATTTACCTGTTTGGTTATTCACTGCCAGCATTAGATGGAAAGTGAAATTAATGTCTTTAAGAGCAGGTTTTTTTTTTAATCTCTGGGCTGCAAGACTGGTCTCTTTCACGCTATCTGATTGAAGGAGTGTGTCCTCTCACTGATATTCTTCTGTGTAAGAACAAGCTGAAATGTTGGAAGAGGCCGTTAAAACATTTTGCATAATTTCTTATGAAATCACATGACCACAGCTTGCACAATATGACCCGGGGGTGGGGGGTATATATTCACTTTTTTTTCTCTGTTTTGGTTTACATGAAACCATAAGGGTTGCGGTTCTAAGATGTGACCATGTTTCTAAAATTAACCAAAGATATGCATGAATGTAAGAGGCCCAACAGTTTCTCTCCCACTGTTTTCAAAGGATCGGACAGAGTTGTGAATGAATTAGTTAAGCGTCTGGTTCTTCACCTTATCTGAGACTGAGCTCTCTCTCGTGCCCCTGTCTTGTGTGCACAGTGCTGGGCTTTGACAGAGTGCCGTGGTGGGGTACGCTGTGCATTTCTCTGGGCTGCGCCGTCGTCACAGCTTTGTTCGTTTGGTTTGTCGTCTGTCCACGCCTCAAGAAGAAAATCCAAGGTGGGTTAATCTGACGCTTTCAGACTTTAAACTTTCAAACCATATTTTTCAAAATATGGTTATTGTGGCTGAAAGTACATAACTTTTTTTTTTAAAGTTGCACAAATTACCTGACGCACCTTTCCTACATGGCGACTTAGCTACATTGTGTGTGTGTGTGGGGGGGGGGGGCATATTTAAAGTATTAGGCACAACATCAATAAATTCAGTCTGGATGAAAATGTATTATTAGGTTGACTTGAGATTTAATTGATCCCCAGCAGTATATGGATGGACTGGTACTTACAGAGCGCCTTTCTACTCAATTTGAGCACTCAAGGCTTTTTCTACTGCAAGTCTCAATCACACATACATTCATACAGTGCTTTTATCTGTACCTAAGTACTTTTATCTAACATTCACACACGTCCGCAAGCACGCCAATGGATGCGTCAGCTACTCAGGGTTCGGTATCTTGCCCAAGGATACTTCAATACATCAACTGGGGGATCGATCCGCTGACCTTCCGATCGCCACAGATGCACCAACATAAAATTAGATGTAGAATGGAACAGAATGGCTTCACTGTCATTGTAATCAGAGCAAATAATGAAATTTAGGAATGCAACTTTCATGTGGTATTTAAAATAAAGCATAAAAATGCAGAATAATAAATATAACTATTCTATAAATATAATTTTATAAATATAAAATTATTAAGTTAAAAACCTGAGTGCTTGTTTCATCACTGAGTGTAATGTACTCCAGGACAAACAGCTGCTGCTCCCTGTGCAACTCCACTCATGGAGAAGAGCTCCAGCAAACCTGAGCAAGCACAGCAGTCCTCAATACCTCATGAACGCCGACCACACACCCCTCCAGCAGACAGTCAGAAGGTGGCTTTTAAACTCGGAGGCTCGGAGGAGACCGATTTAGACAGCATTGACGCAGAAACCAAAGACCTAGACATCGCCAATGGTAATGACTTGAATGCACGCTCGATCTGACTCTAATTATTTAATTTAGTGTAACCACAAGTAACTCCAAGTATTTATTTTCATAGGTCTGAATGGGACTGTAGGCCCCATGGTGATCACTGATCCTCACAGTGGACGGTCCCACACAATCCACAAAGACTCCGGCCTTTACAAAGACCTGCTACACAAGCTCCACATGGCCAAAGTCGGTGAGTGCATCGGTGACAGCGACACAGAAGAGCGGCCCATCCGGAGGAACAACAGCTACACCTCCTACACCATGGCTATTTATGGAATTCAAGGAGATCCTAGGTACAAAGATGTGGATGGTGTGCTGCAGAGGAGACCAAGGGTGGACAGTTACAGCAGCTACAGCTCAGCAGTGTCCAACAGGAGTGCAGCTCTGGAGGGGAGTGTGACTCAAGAAGCTGGCACAGACCTCGCTCCGGAGGAGGATGAGCTGGAAGTCGACCAACCTTCTGTTTCCTTGCTTTTCCAGTTCTTGCAGATACTCACAGCGTGCTTTGGCTCCTTTGCTCATGGGGGCAATGATGTCAGGTAGGCAAGGACGGTTTTCTTCTGAAGAATTCATGTATGTTTGTTTATTCCGGTGACTTACAGTAACATTTTTTTTCCTCATTAGCAATGCTATTGGCCCACTGGTAGCTCTCTGGCTTCTGTATGAGAGTGGCTCCGTGTTGTCCAGTTCACCAACGCCTATCTGGCTGCTCCTGTACGGTGGAGCCGGCATCTGCATTGGACTCTGGGTGTGGGGTCGGAGGGTGATCCAGACCATGGGCAAAGATCTCACCCCCATTACACCCTCGAGGTATGCAACCAACAACTGAAATCCTGATTTGCGTTAAAGTCAAAGCATACTGACATTTTCTTCTCTTTCAGTGGATTCAGCATTGAGCTGGCCTCAGCAATCACAGTTGTGGTGGCATCCAATATCGGCCTTCCTGTCAGCACAACCCACTGCAAGGTAATGAAACTAAAATGTCTGTGATTACTACAAATAGATGAACGTGTTAGAAACTTTCTGCACACGTAACGTATACACCAGCACGCGACCTGATGAACTCTCTAATTGTGTGCACACAGGTGGGATCTGTGGTGGCCGTGGGCTGGTTACGTTCCCGGAAGTCGGTTGACTGGCGTTTGTTCAGGAATATCTTCATCGCTTGGTTTGTTACAGTTCCAATCTCTGGGCTGATCAGTGCTGCCATCATGGCTCTCTTCATATATGTGATTCTGTGAGCCTAACACTGTCCAGCTACACTCCTACTTGAGCTGACGGACTGCGGCCAACGCTCACATGAGTCCTGCGCTAATAAAACTGTTCTCTTTGTTCTCCAGTCGCTAATGATTTATATCGTATCATTCAGTCAAGCCGATTATTTTATCTCACGGGAGTCGCGTCCTTGAATTATGTAGACTCTAAAAAGACTTTTCAGTCATCGAAAAGACTGTGATCTTGTATATCCTCTTGTATATTTGTATAGAAGCAATGCGTGTTTTAATCAAATGATTCAGTTTTGACAGGTAAAGAATGGGCAGCAGTCGTATGTTTGCGTATTTGAATATAGTAAAATATGGAGTTGCTTGATTTGATGAGATTTCAGTGTATTTTACTCGCCATTAAAGATTCTCTTTTACAGAAAGATGTTTTCTGAGTGTTTAATGTGGGAGGCGTGGATTAGTAGAAACATCATCATGGTGTGAATTTCCTCTGGAAACTATTAATTTAAAAACTCCTGTTGAAGTTTCACCATTGTCAAAAGAAATACAAACGTATATCTTTATTTCTTTACTATAGTGGACTAGTATAAACTGGGTTTGCACTAAGGTGCCCTTTACAGTGAACCTAAAAATGTTACACTAATCATCACAGAAAGTACAGCTGATAATAATCAATGTTGTTAGTGTTGTTTTTGCAAAGCCCACAAGCTGGCAGTGGTGCTGTAAGAGCCTTTTTTTTCCCACTGACTGCCTCCATAGAGGAAGAAGCACTAAATGTACAATACTTTGCAAAACTCTTGAGCCTCCCCTGATTTCTTTGTATTTTGCTTTCAAGGAACCAGACTCTCTCTCTCTTGCTCTCTCTCTCTCAAGTGTTCTTGAGCGATCGTTCTCCAGGCTTCCTGAAGGTGTTTCAAAGGTCTTCTTTGGACATTGGCTGCTTTTTCACTCATTCACTTTGTTACTTGCAGCCTGTCACAAAAAAACACATAATTTGTTCAATCTATGAAAAATGTCACCGATAACACAGTTTAATAGGCATAAAATAGTCTTTTTGCACCAACAAGGTGATTAACAAAAAAGCAATCAGCCAAAAACGTGGCATATCTCAACATGCCGTGCAGTGTGTCTTTAATTAAATAATTTGAGGAAACTGGACAAGTAGAGGGCAAAAGAAGAAGTTGCAGGCCCAAAAAGCTCCCCACAGCAGGTGAACAGTATCTGAAAGTCATGCCCCATAAGAAATAGAAATAAAATCCACCAAAGACCCGACTCAGGACCTGAGAGATGGATCTAGTCCGTAAGTCGATCCATCTACAGTTCACTGAAGCCTCATCAGAAATGGTCTCGGTGGAAGGGCGGCTGTCAAGAAGCCATTCTTAAGGGAGGGCAACATGGAGAAAAGGCTGAGGTATGACACATCACACAAGAACTGGACTGAAAATCAGTGGCAATACACAATTAACTGAGAATAAAATAACCAAATAAAGCCACAAAACAGAACTATAAAAAGCTGATCGAGGTAACAGGGTTTCTTTAGAAGAGTGATCCAACACCTTTGTTTTATCTGCCCACTGCAGTAACGTTATTTTGGCAGCAGATGACGCTGCTATTCCATTTAGCAAGACAACGTGAAGCTGCTCAGTGGCGTTATGCACATCATGAACATCAATATTGATATTAATCAGTCATGTAACTTTCTATAAGTCATTTATTTAAATAACTGACCTCTCTGGTCAAGTTAATGATTTTGTACTTTATTACTTATGCATTATGATGTGTGTTTCATGTATCTATATTTGTAATGTTTTGTTGCAGGTTTAGAGATTGCACATGTAAAATTGGTAATTCTGTTTTTTTTCTGATGTTTTTATGTAGTGTCACCATTAATTAAAAACAAATAAACAAGTATGCAATTAAAAAGGGAAAAATATAATTACTCTGAAGAATAGTTACAATTTAAATCTATTTATTACAGTGTTGGTGATTTTCCTTTAAAAAAAAAAACCCTGGTATCAAATTCAAATCAAATATATTTACATGGTAAATTAAAACAAACGCACAAAAAAACAAAATGGCAGAAATATGAGAAAACAAATCAATATTTCAATAAAATAAATATGCTATGACACTGGAATAACAAAAGCAAGCACAAATGTTTAATAAAGGTGGGATTGACCAGACGCCCCACGATATGATATTATTGTGATTTTTTTAATCATTTTGCAATATGCTGAGTATTGCAGTAACATATTCTGTGATTTATTACCTTTTTTCAACTGAAAATTATGTCCTCAAAATTAACATTTGTCTTATTCAAAAGGTAATGTTATGTCACTTCAGTTATTTTTTTTGCTGCAAAATGAAACTGTCAAGCATACCAACACTGTCACTAAAACCTGCCATAAATGTTGCCATAAGATGGAGTCGGTCTGCGATTCATTGGGGTCAAGCTGGCAATTACATGCAATCTGTTTCTGATAATACAGCAATTAACTATGATAAATTATATTTATATTTATATTTTAAAAAGTCACATATCACTTGCTGTCTGCATAGACAGAAATTCACATTTAACAGAAATTCACCTTCAACTATTACATTTGGACTCAGCAGCGCTGGACAACCATTTGGTCACCACAAGCTGCAATCGGTCACAGAATGTGAAAAAATTTAGTGCAAACAGCAGGCAGACGCAAGGAGGTTGTTGCCCTGTTGCTACTTGTGAATTAGGAGGTAGTAGGTAGCTAGCTAATTGTGGTCGTGCATGAGATGGCCCTCTTTTCATATTATTCCCAGAGGGTTTTTTTTTTTTTTTTAGTTTATTTAATAGGATATCGATATTTGGTGTCCCTGTGTTGATACAATATCACCACGAAAAATATGTATACTGTATCGATTTTTTTCTCCCATCCCTACTATTTAGATTGTCCTCTCTCTGTAAATCTGTAGCATGCTTGCCTTTAAGGTAGGAACTTGTCCACCTCTATATGTTTTTTAATAAATCAATAATGAGACATCATACAGTAATGTATATTAATATGTATATGAATATATGGCTTTGGAAAGGTTGTTTCCCCCATTCACCTGGTCGCTCTTTTCACTGTAATCTTGTTTCTAAAAGGGGTTTTATTTTGAAATTGGATACCGGAAGTTGTGTAATTCTATTTTTCTTTCATATTGACACTTTGGATGATTTTTATCGGCTGTACATACAGGTGTGCCTGGACATTTATTATTATTATTATCAATATTATCATTATTATTATTATTAGGATCGTGTGTTTACTGTGTGGATGCGTGTACGTTCGGCGTCAGAGAGAAATGAGCGTCTACAGCAGCGCAGCAGCGGCTTTGCTCCGCACTCAAAACCGTGCAACTGGGGCATGCATTCACTTAACACAGCGGACCAACAAGCTGGTGTAGACTGTGGCGATTCACGGGAATAAAACGACGTCTTGATTTTCTGTAATAACACCGGATTGCTGGAGGTGGGTTTCGAGGAAGATTTCGGTTTTAATGATAAGGAAACCTACAAATCACAGATGTGAAAAGGTGCGCTTCACCTCATTTTTTTGTTTTAGTCCCCCCCTCTTTGATAATCAGATTTTCGTCCGGAGCCAGTGAAATGCAGCCTCTACCTGACAGATGTGTGGCAGCACAGCTGCAGCCTACAGGTTTGTATCGCCACTATTAATTCAAGCGTGTTTTGCATGTTACAAAAAAAAAAAAGGCAGAGAACTGAAGCAACTGAGGCAGTGTCGCTCGTATGGCACTGACTGCATCTAAACAGCTTCTTATGCAAAAAAAAAAAAAAAAAAAAAAATGTCAGTGATATTCTGTCTGCTGTAATTATAGTAGCATCTGGCTTTTTGTGCTCTGATCCTTAAACACACACTTTATGATAATTATTTTGTTGCAAAAACAGACTCCCATACAAATGTCCTGACTACATTTTGGGAAACCAAAATTAATTGCCAAGAGGTACAGGCCAGCAATCGGGCTACAGCACAGGGCAGGCTCGATTTGTGGGAGTTCCTCTGAAACAATACCTGTCTGTTTGCTCAGAGGATAAATCACAGCTTTTGTTTGCCAGTGTTCCTCTGCACCTTGCCTTTTGTTTAGAGAGTGTCTCCTGTCTACCTGCTGCAGATCTGCTGCTGTGGTTGGCTGTGGAGGACTGAGACTCCTACAGCTGCAAATCACATCGTCATCAGCATCTGCCACTTCAAAGGCAACAAGACACAAGAGGACAGAGGCTGCTTTTTGGATGATCAAAGCTGCAGAAGTCAGAAAGCACCTGTAGATGATGTTTCCAGCAGAGCCGTTTGCTTGAAAGCAGCATGAGATAACTGGGGACTGCTACACTAATCGCTGATTCAAGCCTTTTCTGTTTGGCAATGATGAAAATGTTCCTGTGTGTCAGCTGACTGACAGGGTCGAAGTGGTGTTCTAGCACGGGATACAGCCAGCAGCCGAAGCGCAAACACCACAGAGGAGATGGCTCGTCCAGGATCAGGGTTGCTGGTACCCTTGAATGGGCTAGGGTACCCCCCTCAGAACCTGGCCAGAGTGGTGGTCTGGGAATGGCTGAATGAACACGGGCGCTGGAGGCCCTACAGTGCAGCGGTTTGCCACCATATTGAAAATGTACTGAAGGGGGATGCCCGGGGAAGTGTAGTTCTAGGGCAGGTGGATGCTCAGCTCTCTCCTTACATCATCGACTTGCAGTCCATGCACCAGTTTCGACAAGACACAGGTAAGAGGTTTTTGGTTTGTGTGCACATACAGTATGGCACAGATATGCGTGCCAAGGAAAGCACAGATGCCACAAATGTAACCATAACAATATACCCAATGTACTGTACACATTATTAATAATTAATTATGTTTGGCTGTCCTCATAAGAGATGATGTCATATTATCTAATCGGGACCAAACCAGCTTTAATGCGGCTGGTAGATAAACTCCATGATCATTTCAAGGGAATGAATGAGAGTCCTGATTGTTTTGGGACTCATGTATATGAGCCACAGGTAGAGCCAAGAGGCACTGCCGCGAGATGAACAATGAACTATAGAGCTGATAAAAGTGTAGCAGTTATATATTGAGCTAGAAATGTTTTTATGCAGCTGTTGGGATGCCATGACCTTGCCAAAGGTCGCCATGTTTGAGCGGTTGTACATCCATCAGAGGAATGAGATGCAGCTCAGTGTAACCCTCCTCACTCTGTGTTGTTGCAGATTTGTAAAAAGAGCGTGGCATTACAGTAGCAGTTTGCAGTTCAGTGAGAAGTATGTTGTTAGGGTGCAAGTATTTTCTCATCCTGCTGCAACATTGCTTCAGTTTCTGTAACTTTTCACACACATATATACAGAAAATGGAACAATCTGGCTTCACAGTTTATTAGACAGTCAATATCCCGCTACGTTTGAACTACCGAGTGTGCAATCAAAAAACTTTGTCCTCAATTTTGCATTTAATGTGAGTTCTGTGAGACAGCGTGAGGCCAACATTATCTCGATTGAGGGATCGATCGCCTCTGGCCATAACACGCTAACAGTAAATGCTGTGGAACCGCCCCGCCTTTCCCGATACTACATGTCGCTTCAGAGTAAAATCCAAGCTGACACAGCCTTTGTTTGGTTCGCTGTAATGCTCTCAGATGAATGTTACCTTTTAAAATAAAGCCAGATGTTTTTTTGTAATTCTCCACCAGCGCTCAACACTCTCTGTCTCTTTGTGAGGATTCCCGCCCTGCTGTACCAGTGTGTGTGAAGCAAAGATACTGTATGGGGGAGGTTGTAGACATCTGTTAAGAGCAGCCTTGGAGAAATCTCTAAATTATTCTTCACAGTCAGCTGTGGTTTGTTGTAATTCTCTCTTTGTTAAGATGCTCTGAGGAGTGGACAGTGTGCCTGCAACAAAACTCGTTTATAAGTTAAAGCCTGAAGAGTAGAGCTTCTCACTCTTTTAAGGTAGAGGCTGGTCTTGTTGTATTTGAAAGTATTATGTAACATCAGAGCATCACAAGGTACAGGGAGATACTCACAGGATATACAGGAGGTAACGTCACTGTCCGTGGGTCTGCGCTGTGTCTGCTTTCATCATCAGCACTGATAAATAGTTGCAGTGCTGTGCAGAGTACAGATAAAACTGAATAGAGCTCAAATTCATAAAAGGTCAGACCAACTCTGATAATGAAGGGAATGATAAGTTGTCCTTCTCTTAAATGGTTAGAATCTGCAAATGTATTAAGTAATAGCTGTAAATGTGTTTTTCAACAGATGGCTGTAGTTTCAAACTAGCTTAGGCTATAAATGCAGTGGAATGTGGCAGCGGTCACAGTGGTCTGTAGTCTACTTGCCCCTTTAAAAATAAACAGTAATTAAAAAAAAAAAGTGCTTAAAAACCAGCAAGTGCATTTGATTATCTAGCAAAAGCAGTTGTGGAAAAATATGTAGTAAATTGCCAGACTACATTTAATAATAGTTTAATGTACCTTACAGTCAGTAACACTTGGTCTGTCAGCATTTTTCTTTGGTTCATACGTGTTCTTCTCTACTGTGTGAAATGCTCAATATGAGGAGAACTCCATTTTTGAATGACTGTCAGGTGGGTTGTAGTACAAAGAGCTGCCTGGCTGGTTTTCTGCTGTTCTCGTTGACGTTCTCCCCTCTGATAAAACACAGAGCTGCACATGTGTCTGTGAGATGAGGCAGTGAGTCATTTGTCAGCCATTACCACGACACGGGGGCTAGGCCTGACGTTTATCGCTTCTCGTTGTGCTCTTTGCTGTGTTACCTTCCCCCTCAGCTGGGATAAACCTGTCACAGCAGAGGCTGATGGACAGTAGATACCCGCTGGATACCCGCTGCCTCCTCCTCTTCGTCCTCCTCTGCACTCTCTATTGCTGTCCCTCCACACGGGCACACCTCTGTCCTGCGTCGCCATCGATCTGAACTCCCGTGAGGCCTACAGTAGCTTCCAGGCTGTTGTGATGTTGTTGCTCCGCTGCTTGCACGAAGGACCTCAGTGAGCTTGTTTTGTTGTAATGTGAATTGTGATGCATGCATTTCACATCGGATGTTTGCTGTAGCTGAGCAGGTCACCCTCAGCCACTTGCTTTGTTGCAGGCTTATGGAGTGTCCCTGTGGGGAAACCCCGTTTTGTCGCAGAGCCAGTAAGCTTGTCCTCTGAGGCTTTTTTTTTTGCCATGAGTTGGAAAGAGGGTTAAGTGTGCTTGATGTCCACTGTGCATGTTTCTGAATAAATACCTATGTTTTTGCATGTGAGTAATTTTTGCTGATGCTTGTGTGATTGGTGCCTTCTGCTTGCTATGGTGTTTGGGTCCTGTCCCTGCAGGCTGTGTGCAGGGCTGCCCTTCACTCCCATAGGTTTGGGAGGAGCTCCTGTGGGTGGGTAAACAGGCAGAGTTAGTTGACCTAATGAGACAGCAACTATGTTTTACCTCCATGACTCCCTCTAATCAGAACATCATGACAAGAAAACCACCGCAAACGATGTGGCAGGGCCCGGCTCTGGAGGGAGCGCCCCGAAAAACATCTGTATTTAATTGGCGCTCACAAACACACAGGACATGGTTTTCATCTCAGTACAGCTGCTGGTAAAGAACACCAAAGTTGCTGGTGAAATCACCAGTCTGTAGTGAAATCCTGAGCAGCACTGCTTTATGGATATAGTCTAGGGGAGGGCTTAGAGGCTCATATAAGTATAGTGTGAAGAGATATCTGGCTGAAGGCAGGGAGAGAATTGACTCACAGCCAAGAAGAATCGATCCGTTTTCCTCCCTAGAGGGGCATTTGAACCTCTAAACACTGCTGTGGACTGATCCCCTTTCACTACAGCCACCCCCACAGCAAAATACATGGGCTTATCTGGCATTTCCATCATAGGCCAACACTTTTGGCCTGCCTGATGGATTTTACACTGCAGGTACTGTTTGGCATTTAAACACTTATATTTTTATATTTTCCCATATTATGGATGGGTGGCACAGCCCAGAAACCGGCTCAGCTGTGTTCTTCTGCGTTGTGAAAATCCTCTGCTGGCTATTGTTTTGGTTTTACTGCATGTGCTGTAACAAACTGAGGAAATTTCATACAGCAATCTTTGTGAATTGAGTGAACTGAATAATATAAATGGCGACTTATGGAAGAAACTGCTGAAGAAATCATCAGATGTAATTACTGCTATCTACAACTGGTATAATCAATACTTTAAAAATGAGCGTTTTACCAGAACTTTACATTTGGTGGATTTTCCTTTGAAGATGTTTGTGTTTATATGGAATAAGGGAGGGCCAGGCTACGTTTATCTTTGTTATACCTACCCTTCAATAGATGAGGTATGAAATGTTATGTTATTTTGTGTTTTTGGACTACACAGCTGAGGTCCATCATCATCTATTTCTCTGGTAGCAATCACCCAGACTGGGCAGAAATGGAAACTCAGGATCTGAACCTTTTCCCACATACCTGCATTTGGACTCAATGTTGCGAAAACATACCAAAAATTCAATAGTTTAGCATATGATAAAAATTAGTTATGACGTTTATAAATAATATTTAAGGGAAGCCATTTCTCAGTTTTGTTTGGGGCAGTCAGCAGTTCCCACCAGAAAGAGCAGATTCTGTTTGGGCCTCGAAAGGTATAGGATGCATCATGGATTTGTATCAGACTGATTCAGGCATGATGATGTCATCTAAAGAGCCGAGAAGCACATATAAGCTTAATAATAAAGCGTTCTGTATCCTCAACTCACAAGTTTTATATATAAAAATCAAAAACATAGGGGTAGCAAATTACTGCAATACAGATGGCTACTGCGAATTGATGCCAATCGATTTAACAAAAATACTCCAGATGTTTGTATCAAATGCAATGAAGCCAAAGGAACTGTGTTCCATTGTGTCCGGGAGTCCAGGAAAAAAATGGGAGGATGTACAGCGTGTGATGGGGGAAACCATACGTAAACAAATTCATGTGAATCCTAAAGCTTGTCTTCTTGGTTTAGAGTCAGAAACTAAATACATATAGATATAGCAAGACTGAATGGACACTGATGCACCTCAGTCTGCTGAGTGCAAGGAGAAAACAAAAGGACCAAAACTGACTCACTGGGCAAAACAAATGCTATCATTTTACCACTGGAAAAATGACTTACGTTCTGAAGGGTGAGCAAGAAATCTTCAAGCATATATGGGGACCATTTATGGACTTGGCAGTTCACGAACACAGAAACCGATGTGTGAGAATAAAAGCAAAAGCCTTGGAGAGAAGGGTTTATGTTCCCTGTTTGTGTGCGCGCGCGTGCATGCGTGTGTGTTGCTGTTGTACTGGTGTTGTCTTTTACTTTTCTGTTCTTTTATATTCATATGGACGATAATGTCTGAAATAAAGTTTCTTGCATGTTTGTCTTGTTATCGCTGATCTGATGTGATTGTTGAGCTTTATCGTTTTTTGAATTAAAAAACATGCGTGGAGAGGCTAAGGATCAGAAGAACACGCCAATTTGCAGAGACAAGATGCCTCTTTAGAAAGATTACAGTCTTGTTTGTGTGGATATTAAAACCAGCTCACAATCATGTATAATTTTAATAACCACAAACACGCTTACCTTACCAGCGGGAATCGGTAGTGACATTTTGTGTAAGATGCAATGTAAGATGCTGTGTAAGATGCAAACTTAACGCTTTAATGGGTCGTGCACAATCACTGATGTTGCTATTCTCTCACAGACTTAAGGCGAAAAGTGAACGTTTCACCTTAAATTTGAAACGCAGCCGAGCGCAATGTGCAGATTATTTCTGCAGCTGTGCCACGTGGATTTGTGCAGTTGTTCGGGCTGTTACGGTTGCTCTCTGCTCGCTGTTGTGAGTTGGCTCATGTGTGACTGCAGAGATAACCCCTATCAGCAGCTGTGTTGATGGAGCAGGGCTTTGTTTGTTTTTGTTTCAGAGGCGTGAGAACCTCTTCTTCTCTGCCCTATTTCCCTCGGCTAAATGCCCTCTCTGACTAATTATGGTAAGAAGTGTCACAAGTCAAAGCTCTCATCTTCTGTTATGTGTTGAGCTGACAAACAGCAGAAGTTGTGGTTTGGATGCTACCTGTGAATCTGCTTGAGCACTTGTTATGCTGTAGACCAGCAAAGAGGGTGGTGCATTTGGTTTGTTTTTTTGTTTTTTTTTTCTTTAATGTAGCTTAGTAAGTAGTAAGTGTGTGTGGGAACTGTTCTGGTGGTCTGTGGGAGGAAGCTGTAAAAAGGATTCCTGAGATATACGTGGTAAAGGTCAGGTGCTGTATGCATCAGCTCTGACTGTGAAATCCCACTTGCGTCAGAAGAAAGAAAATGAGCAAAGAGTGGAGCCCAACGACTGTAAAATGCACGCTTTGTAAAGAAATGTGAAGAACCAGGTAGAAATAGAAACAAGGCGGAACCGGCCAACACAGTTAGCTGCAAAAGTAAGCGGTGCACAAGCATCACTGTGGTGTCCGCTGACACGCTGCATGAGGAGATACTGTATCTTCATACTGGGTTTATTTTGACTTAGGCAAATGCAGGAAATGAATCATGCATAAACTTGCGTGTATGTATATGAAGCTTTGAATAATCTCAGCAGAGACTAAAGATAGACAACATGTAGTCAGAGAGGGGCTTTAGTAGCATCAAAACGGTGCGTAGCATATAGGCAGACCCTGTGCTCAGGTTTTCCAGTATACCCAGCTCGCTCAAGTCCGCTTGCATGTCGGCAGGAAAGGAACAGGAGCAACACTGTGGAGGGGGGGGGGGGGGTGAGCACGCAGAGGTGAGGAGAGAAGAGGAACAGAGGGAGAGGTGGAACGTTTTCCTGATGGAAAGTGACAGAGCGGAGGGAAGGATAATAACATTGCACACATATTTCCCCGCTCCTTCGCTCACACATACGTGTAAAGCCTCAGTGTTCATGCTGTGAGGTCTCCCATCGAAGTGTGGCTGTTTTTAATTATGAATTAATCTGCCCGTGTTTTTTGTTAATTATCTGACAACACGCTTTGTTTACGGAATGTAGAGGGAGATGTCTGCCGCAAGGTACCAGAGTGAAAAGTCATTTGTATAGTTTGACTGGCACCACTGGAACAACACACCAGATTCTTTGTCCTTATAGCATTGCAGTGACGAGCAGGCTGTGCATCCTCTGGAACCCGCTGGCACTGGTAGCAAAAGTGCATCTCCACGTCTTCTTTTAACTTCTAATCCAGCGCAGCACCACTATTAACTTCTAAAGCGCATATCTTACTTTTTCATCAAGGAAGCGGCTTTAAAGCCACTCTCTTGCTTATCAGGCCTCTCTAGGAGGTCACTCGGATCAGTAACTGTTGTCTGTCTCAGCCCGTCAGCCTGCTGCTGCTGCTGACGGGCTGAAGCAGGCATGATCATCACAGCATTATTTGATTAGACCAGCGTCTCTCCTGGTTACATTTATTGACTGATCTCTTATCTTGCTCTAGCATGTCGAAGCAATGTCTTGGAAGTATCATCGCTCTCATCTTGGGTGCCTTTATTTGATAGATATTAACTCTTCCAGTCTGTCTCAAATGTTTTCATTCATAAAAAAATATAACTGTCACTAAACAGAGCTGCTCCGAAATATGATAATAAAGTGAATCTTGTTGTTTTTGTTGCGTTTAAATTTTTCAACACAGGGACTCTGCCAAATCCTAGCTAGCTGTCATGTTGAAAAGGGACAGAGTGTTCCTGCTGTAACCAATAGGGTGTCTTTGATCTACAGCGTATGGTCTAACATTTACTGAAAACATCTTTTGAGTGAGATCAGAGCTGCAATGACGCAACTCGGCCTGCCAGCGGTTGCAGCGAGCCAAACTGAGAGCTCTCTTGATCAGACTCGGTGAATACAGAAACACAGTGTGGGACTTTCTGCATCAGCCTCAGCATTTTTCACTCACTTTACAAAAAAAAAAAGAAAGACTCTCATCCCACTTTAGCACTGTGAAGGCATGACAAATCGCTAAAGCTGAAGAGGAATGGGTGTCTCAAAAGCATCTTAGTGATAAGGCAGGTGTCACTGTTCCACTGTAAGCTGCTGCAGTGGACAGAAAACATCTTGCAAAAGTAGTCTGATGTTCATACTACTTTGGGAAGTATTGCTGTGTTCGTACACAGCCAATCGCATACTTGCTCCAGTATACTAGTTTGCCTAACGAGAAAGAATAACAGCTGACAAATGTTTGCATTAAGAGGCAGGTGGTTTAGCTATCAGATCTGCTTGGTTAGGTCAGCGTTGGCCTCAGGATATGAAGCAAACTTCTTACATCGTTAAGACGGTTTTGACCATTTCCTAGGGTGCCATTAAAATAACTACCAGTCATGAATTCGACAGGTGCAGCCCTCCTGTCAGCTGTACAATAATGAATTATATAATCCAGTTCTAACTGCAGCTTGAGGACCAGTTGAACCAGTCTCTAAAAATCCAAATGGCTGGTTGTTTTGTTATTCTTTGTGTATGTGTCTTTATGGTGCCCTTATAGCAAAGTCACAGGCTGTTTGAACTCATGAAATACAAAAAATAAATTTTCTTAAAAAGGCATGAGATGAAGTCAAGCTTACCTTTCCTATGCGGTATTCAAAAACATCACTTATTTTGGTTGTTTGCCACCTGAGGGCAATGCGGGGCATTCTCACCTTTCTCTCCTCCTGTCTGCGTGTCACCTGTTAGTACTTCTAAATCGCGGCTCTTGGTAAGAGGCCAAGTCCTGTGACTGTCCAGCATGAGGAGCGTCCTGCAGTAGCTTGTGATATGATGAACATTTGCCAGGTTTTCCTGGCAGCCAAATCCCACTTTTGCTATTCAGAGGAGCTGCTCACACCATCAATTTTTATGCCTCGTGCCAGCAACAGCCGCGGCGTGGAGGAGTTATGTTTTCACCTTTTCCGTGCTATACTCTTGAACGCGGTATTTCGGGAAGGAAGGAATATTGTCCAATTTCATACGAATGTGCTTGGACTCAAGGATGAACTGGTTTGGTTTTGGTCTTCAAAGGTCACTGTGATCTGATAAAAGCCTTATTTGGCCATAGCTCAAGAACTGATGAGTTAAATATGACACAAACCTCTTTATCAAACTGAAACATCAGTTACCTCTTCTGTGTTATGCATTTCAGTCCAAGAGACAGTTGTCAGTAATGAAATTAAGTGCAGTGTCTTGAGATTTTTTTGTTATTCCAGGTACTTCTCCAATATTTTGACATTTATGTACAGAATAAAAAAATGGCTTTATCTGAAACTCAAAGACAGCATAAACATTAAAAGTGCTCCTTCCAGTATAAAAGTGTCAAAAACATGTGACTTTGATATGAATGTGAAGGATGGAGTGCTGCAAGTCCTCATCTTTGTCCTCCTATATGATAAAACAAGGATGTTAATAACTCTATAACATTATTATAAACAAGTCATACATAATAATGACAAATATAATGGAAAATATGTCCTTTTTTGTCTCACGATTACTTCTGGAAATTTTTTCAAAGAAAAGTAACTGTAATTAGGTGCATTCAACCATGCTTTTGCACGTACAGTACTGTGCAAAAGTCTTGAGTCACCTCTTTATTCCCCACATTGCTTTTTTTTTTTTTTTAGGCCTAGTGAAACAACATTACTCATTTCCTTATGGGTTTGGAAGGATATATTCTATGTTCCTGCATGCACTAATGAACATGTCAGTTACAATCAGTATTTTAGTTAAAATCTTGAACACCTGGCAAAAGATATGAAAGGAACAGTAACACAAAAACCACTGCTTGGTCATTTAAAGTCCACAAAGCACTGTGGTGTCAGTTATTGCACATAGACCGATCATATACATTGTTTCCCGTATGAGAACCTTCATGCTTTTTCAAACTGAAAACATTTCGTCAGTATTTTGTGATGAAGAAGATCATGATGCATGTTTGACATAAAATAACACACGTCTAATATACTCGTAATTTGACTTGAGATTTTATGACCGCCCAGCAAAAATAAGAGCAAAAAAGATGTTTTACTTACAAACAACCAGGAGTTATGGGATGGATAAAATGGGTCGAAGAATTTGCTGGATGTGTATGTAATAGCTCTTCTGATAGTCACTCTTGTAACTCAGTTTTCAATGTTATTTCCATGGCACATTGCATATAAAAGTAAACATGTTATTGAGGTGAACAGAATAATAGTCAGAGATGGTCATTAAGAAATGTCCAACTATATTTCTTATCATAATAATGCCAGTCACAGAAAGTGTCAGTATTCTCAGTGGTTTATATTTATTATAATTTTTTGAATTGATATGTTGAATAAAGTCGCTGAGGCTCATATGCACCCCATTAATATCTACCTGAAAATTATGTGTTTTAAACTTGTGCTTCTTGATTTGTGCCACCTAAAGATTCTGCTGTTCGGAGGCTGACAGGTGGCGCTGGAGGCCAGCAGCATTTTAATTTTTGAAGTGGTCTTGAGCAATGCTTCTCAAAGCTTTCTGAAGCTCTTCCAAAGTTCTTTGTTGGACATCGGCTGCTTCTTTACTCATTTTCAGTCCAGTCCTTGTACCTGACCATGTTCAGAGGAATTTGTATTGTTGTTAATCCTCTCACCACTGACCTATGAGTCATTCAAGCATAAAAATGGCTTCTAAGTCAAGGGATGAACTAGTGTTGTGCCTACACATAAGAGACAACTTAGCAAACTTAAATTGTATCTTTAGGCACTTTGTAACTAGCAGCCTGTCATAAAAACACATAATTTATTGAATCTATGAAAAATGTCAAAGATAACACAGTTTGACAGGCTTAAAATTGTATTTTTGAACCAAACTTGGCGTATCTCAGCATGGTGTGCAATGTGTCCTTAAAGAATTTGAGGAAATTGGACAAGTGGAAGACAAAAGAAGAAGTGGCAGATCTAAAAAGCTATCTACAGCAAATGAGTGACTGAAAGTCATGTCCTCAAGAAATAGGAAAAAATCCAGCAAAGACCTGACACGGGACCTGAGCGGTGCATCTGGCCTTTCAGCTGATCCATACTGTTCACTGAAGCCTCATCAGAAATGGGCTCAGTTGAAGGGTGGCTGTCAAGAAGCCATTCTTTAGGACAAGAAACAGGGAGAAAAGGCTGAGGCATGCCAAATTACATAATCAGTGGCAGCAGGCCTTATGCAGTGATGAATCTAAAAGTGCAATTTTTAGTTCAAATTGTCATCATTATGTATGGAGGAGGTCAGTGGAGAGGTACAACAGTGAGTGTCTGCAGCCATCTGTCAAACACTGTGAAGGGCCTGTCATGGTTTAGGACTGGATGCCAGACAGTGGTGTTGGAGATCTTATTCAAACAGGAACTATGAATGCAGAGAAGTACCATGCAATCCAAAATGAACCACCAATACCATCTGGAAAGCGTCTGATTGGCAACAGCTTCATTTTTCATCCCAAACACATTGCCAAGCATACCTTTCGATCCAAGTATCCTTTAACTGCAGTAAAAGGATACCTGGATAGGATACTTAATGTAACATAATTTATGGTTGGCCTCCCCAAAGTTGCATCTGAACAAACAACAATGCCCTTTGGACAGATGAGTTGAGGTATTTGGCCACAATGCATGACACAGCATTTAGAAAAAACCAAACACAGGATATAAGCGCAAACACTTTCGTAACAACTGTCAAGTACGGTGTTGGAGGTGTGATGATTAGGTTCGTTTTGCAGCCACAGGACCTGGGCACCTTGCAGTCATTGAGTCAACCATGAGCTCCTCTGTATACCAAAGTATTCTAGAGTCAAATGTGAGGCTGTCTGTCCAAGTACTAAAATTTGACTCAAATTAGGCCATGCAACAGGACATTAATCTAAGCACAGCTACAAATCTACAACAAAATAACTGAAAAAGAAACAAATGAAGGTGTTGCAATGTCCAAGTCAAAGTGCAGACGTCAGCCCAACTGAAAATGCTGTAGCAGGACTTTAAGAGAGCTGTGCATAAACAAATGCCAGCAAACCTCAGTCATATAAGAGACTGATAGGTTCATACAGAAACCAGTTATTTCAAGTTATTGCTGCTAAGCATTTACAGAGGGTGCACATTCTTATTACCATGACTGCATGAGGTTTATATGAATCTGTGATGAGCACTCAACACTTTCTCCAGCCTCTTTGTTTTTACCCAAACTTCAGCTGCTGTCATTGAAGAGACTTGATGCAGAAGACTGAAAGTGTCAATAGATGCATCCTACAGTGTCACCAAATATTGCAACTCTGCTGTCAGCTTTTCAAAAGGTGGGAAAATGTTGCCTGAAAGTCAGCCCTCTGTCCTCAGTATGTGAGAAATGAAAGCCCTGAAAAAGTGTCACATACAGTACCGTGAGTGAGAAAGTGCCAAAAGAATACAGGCAACAAAAACAAAACAAAACGAAAAAACCTCCAGACATATTTCAAGATATAAATTGTATCTTACTCTAAAAAGTCTTATTGAATAGTTGTGATGCAGGTGTGTTAAACTCACATTTGGGAGGGGAACAGAAAAACTGAAAAAGTAAAACTTAAATATATATATTTTTTGATATAATTAAAAACATCAAATTGAATTTAACTGCCCGTTAACACAACTGTCTAATCAGCCAATCACTGGCAGCAACTCAGTGTGTTTAGACATGTAGACATGGTCAGCACGACCCTCTGAAGGTCAAAGCGAGTGTCAGAATCGGGAATAAAGGTGATTTAAGCGACTTTGAACATGGCATAATTGAAGCAGATGGAGCAGATGGGCTGCAGCCACAGATGTGGGGGGGGGGGGGGGGGGGGGGGGGGGG
>JAVDPK010001284.1:218923-235501 GCA_034780415.1 Cichlasoma orientale | reverse complement strand
TGTGCGTGCGAGTGTGAGTGTGTGTGTGAGAGAGAGTAGATGTGTGTGTGTGTGTGTGGGGTTCTAAAGAAGCTCCAAATAAAATTAGCTGTTGAGCCCAGTCCTTTAGCAGTCTGCAGCAACGGCTCAAGGTCAGACTTGCTGATTCTGCTGATGCATTTTATTCTCCAGAGCCAGCATCAAGCTCCCGGATGAGGAGTTACTGCTGCCCACCAACCCTCTACTCATTCCCACCCCCATTCATCCTCGGCACACACTCCCATCCCTCCATTATCACCCTGGTCCTCCCTGGCATGGGAGTGTGCATTTACCCGTTAAATTAGGTAGGGGAATGAGGGGATGACGCTTTCAGTTGGAGTGCCTAGATACTCGTGCTGACGTGTGGTGGGGAGACGGATAGGCTAAGGTGTCCTGATTTCCCATGTGACTACAGTAATTGTGTTATAATGGAGGTGGGAGCTGAGTGGCCATCAGCAGAGGGACAGAAGTACAAAGCTCATGGCTCCGTGTCCCCCTCCTTCCTGTTCAGACGGACACAGCGGGGAATTGTGGGTATGATGTCTGTGTTTCTAAAAGGCCGTGCATGCAGTTTACAGCGCAGCAGGAGCTTCATGGGTTGAGTGATTGTACTGTGTGTGAACTCCAGTTTGTTATTCCTTCAGGCAGAAAGTGAACTGTTACACCGCATCTCCTTCAGCTGGTCAACTTGCTGTCTCAACACTTGTTAGCTTACTTGATGAGCTTTACACAGAAGAGCTGCAGCTTTCCTCAGGCTCATGTCACCAACGGTTTTTGTCTATTTATCATTCACACAGTTATTCATTTACTCATTAACCGTTAATTATAGAGGCGCGCAAGCGAGCATACATCACAAAATTGTGAAAGGCAAACCATGTTCTGCCTCTGTAAAGCTTTACCGAGAAAATAGCTAATATTTTTTTTTTCCTCATTAAATTAGCGCCATCTCATTTTCCGCCTATGGTGAGATCAATAATTGGAATACATTAAAGGGGCACTCCAACAATCTCATCATTATGCGTGGTGCTACTCAGCCTGTGAGTATGACTCACGATAAGCAACCTGATATGGAGATACTAAAAGTTATTTATACAAACTTTTGAAATCTCCCTTCAGAGCTACAGACGCCATTGGAGAGGTGATTACACAGAAACGGCCCTTATGATATCATCAGGGTTTTCAGTCTCTGGGCTCTGATTTTTTTAGGTTTGAAAGGTTATGGTATTTTGGATGCAGGAGCGGTTTTATGAAAAAAAAACTTCTGAATTGTATTATGGAAAAAGTAATGCATTATGGGATATGGAATTTTTGAGGGCTTGACCTGTATTGTTTAATAGGTCCCTTGCAAGTTCCCCAAATTTAGTTTCTGTGTGCTAAATTGTTGGAGTGAAACATTTTATCAGCTTCCGAAATACAAAGCCGTCCTCACGTTTCTTCTGTCTTCTGTTGATTACTCTTAGGCACCATGAGACCAGTCCAGAGGAACTTCTATGATCCTTCATCCGCCCCGGGGAAAGGTGTGGTGTGGGAGTGGGAGAACGATAACGGCTCATGGACGCCGTATGACATGGAGATCTGCGTGACCATCCAGAACGCCTATGAGAAGCAGCATCCCTGGCTGGACCTGACCTCTCTGGGCTTCTGCTACCTCATTGACTTCAACAGCATGTCTCAGACCAACAGGCAGAGCCAGCGAAAGAGACGTCTGCGGAGACGCATGGACCTGGCCTACCCGCTCATCATGGGCTCCATCCCCAAGTCCCAGTCCTGGCCTGTGGGCGCCAGCTCCGGCCAGCCCTGCTCCTGCCAGCAATGCATCCTGGTTAACAGTACAAGAGCTGCCTCTAATGCTATCCTGGCCTCCCAGAGACGTAAGCTCCACGGAGGGACAGCGGGCAGCGCGGGCGCTACAGGAACCCTTACTGTAGTGCGGCAGAGCAACACCTTTGCTGGTACCTCGTTTTGGTCTCCGACATCCAGCTCCTCCGGCACAAACAACAATAACATAAGTCTGGGAGGTGGACAAGCTAAAGCTGAACAGGTGCAGTCGCCACTGTCCACTGCCAACTTCCCCTGTTCCCCCGTGATGCCATCTCTTTCATCCGCCCATGGCCACCACACTCTCACCATCAACGGACAGAACAATCTGAACCGTCCGGGCACCCAGCGCATTTCTGTGGGGACTGCCAGAGGAACCATCCCAGCAGGGTAAAGATTTTCAGTTTCCAAGCACAATAATGCATTTTCCCCCTTTTCCTAGCTTGGATTTTCTGGAGCCGGCAGTGGCCTTTCACTCGATATAACGCAGGCATAATGCTCAGATTCAGTTGAATTTACAGTTCCACAGAGGCAATGTGTGGATATTAAAAGCCAAGAGCCAATTTTCATGTCTGCTACACAAAAGCCTAACCCTGAATGTGTGCTGTATTTTCTGTCTCTCTCCCTCTTCCTCTGCCTGCCCGTCTGCTGATTTATGACTACTGTTGTTAACGTGCTGATCAATGAATCTGCAGAAAAAGTCCAGCTGATTCTCCTCTGCCCGAGTTCGCTGAGGAGGAACCCTTTTCTTCCATATGTGCGCCTGCCATGGTTACCGCTCCATAATGAGCTTATGTTGGCCCTGATAGGCGTGAAATGCTGCAGCCCTGTTGGATCATTCTGTTACTTCTGCTTTGAATTTGTTACTTTCGCACTTCGCTGTAGTTGTCGTGTCATGGGATGTGAAACAGTTTGACACCGCATGCGGATGGTCTGAACGCGTGTTTATCTGCATCATCTCTGTGTCCTGAGTGCATGTGTGTGAATGTATGTGCTCTGGTGTAGCTGTGGAAACCTATTTGCCATGGAGGCAGAGCTCCACTGGGGAAGAATGAATAATGGATCAAGGAAAAATGGGAGCTTCAGCAGAGCGCTCTGACCTCAGAGCGATTCAGAGAATGGAACCCAGGAAAAGAAGTGTGTTAGCGTTGTAACCGATACTTCAGTCCCCTATCCTGCTTTCTTTGGCTAAAATAAACCCTCTCCTGATCTAATTTAATTCCATTTTGTTCTCACCGCTCATGGGGAGAGACACACTTACTGTATGTTTGAATAATACCGTCCTTCACCCGGACCCAGATGCTTTCATTTTGTGGCCTAATTCAGTGTCACCTTTTTTTTCCCCCCGTCACCACAGCAGCCCATGATTTCGTTTCATGCAAGAGTTAGGTGTGAAATCATGCATATCTGTGCAATGTAGCTTGATCTGATTGTGGATGTTTATTCTGCATTTAAAGAATTCAGTCAAATCTCAGGTGCTCAGAGTTGTGGACCAAATGTGACTTTTTCACCTTGCGGCGCGAAAGAGTTCTGTAAGAGACAGTGAGAGCTAGAGCGAGGGAGAGGAAGAGACCGGGGGTAAGGCGGAGTGTGTCAGTTCCCAGGCGAGTGGCTCGACGTACAGGATGAGTGTGGTTAACATACACACAGCAGGACATGAGAGCTTGCAAGAACACAGACACAAACTGAAATGTGAACTCCCTCGCATATTCCCACAAGCCTGCTACAGACAGATAACAGAGTAACCCACACAGAATGTAAAACATCAGATCTGTTTTTCACACGCCCACGCCCTAATATAACTGCTGGGTGCACGGAAGGTATTTGGCACATTGTGGCTTGTTGACATGAGTTTATTTTGCCGCTTTATGTGTGTAAACAACCGCAACCAGCAGTGCCCGCTAGAAAAATTAAGCAAAAGTACTTAAAGCCACCGTGCGCATACAAAAAAAACCCAAAAACAAAAAAAAACATCTCGCGTGGGTTCTCAAGCCACATCGTTTTGTTCTTGTGACCATTGATAATAAAGGCTGCATTGTATTATGTGAGAAGAACACAGGTTGTGGTTTGTGAAGGGGGGAGGGGGGGGTTGCTTAATACATCTGTGTTGCATGCGCAAACATTACACGTGGCACCATCTGCTGGTTTGTGTCAACACATCAGTTTATCTTATTAGAGAGCAGCCCACATATCACCACCTGTGCAGTTCAGCGACAGATGCAGACTGCTGTAGATTCTTTTTTTTTTTGTCTTACACACTGTTGCATGTGCTAGAAGCAGGATTGTGTATTATTTTATTATAAATTATTAAATTATTATATATTATTATTAGTTTATTTTCTTTGCTCTTTAATTTTTAATTTGTTATTTTTTGGTTTAAAAAAAAAAGGTGAATAATTGCCAAAAGATACTCAGTTCACAGTGATATAACTGCCAGAACAAGAGAGTTGCAGTTGACATGTCTGCACGCTGAGCAATCAGTGAGTCCGTTAATTAAATCAAACTAACCTTAGCTTGTATTACCTTCATAGAAAGTTCATATCTATGAAGTCATTACAATTTTACTGGCAAATAGCTGTTCATGTTTATTCTTTTGAGTCAGTAGTTTTGCATCATTTATATGCCGTGTCATATACTGCATATCTAATTGTTCTCGAGTAGATCGCCCTTAAACCAAACTTACCATTGACACGTTGATGTGTGAACCACAGCAGTTTTTCCGCTACGAGATTTCTTGTCATTATATATTTACACACAGAAATGAGAAATGTTAACAGTGAATTGTCTGCCTGTGTAAAAGATAAACAGATATAATTTGTGGTGGAATGAACAGAGAAAGAATTTCACAAGATCGCTGGGGAATTTTTTTTAGGTCTCTCTTGTCACTCAAACCACTTCCTCTTGTGCACGTTCTCTCCGCTCAGCCGAGTTAAGCCCTGCGCTGCACGTCTTTAGTTAGAATTGCTTTAAAGTGTTGCTTTCAGTTCTCTGACAGGTGAAAGATGAAAAGCAAAAAACAAGGTCCTGCCTTCATGAGCTGAAAGAAAAAGCTTTTTAATTGGATGCGTTTGCTCGCCGCTCTCGGCTGCGTTTACGAGCTGCTCGTGTTAAGGAGCCGGTCTGAGTTTTGACTGGAGGGCTGCGAGCGTGCCGAGCGCAGAGATCATTATCCCTCAGTGTGTTGCTTTGCTGCTCTGCTTTGGCACTCCCCTTATGATGAAAATTAATATTGAAATAAATTAATAAATCTTGAAAGCTATGTGCCATTATTGCTTACTTTCAGGGCATTTCAGGTGCATGGTGACGTTTATTTCCCCTCTCCCCGCTGCGATCCACATCAGCATGCAATTAAGCACTCATGGAGTTCTCTCCGTCCGACTCCTCTCGCACTGTCTTTATAGCATATAATAAACAGAGAAGATATTAGTTCTTCGTCAGCACTTCCTTGGCGAGGCTTAGTGTGGTGTCTTTATTTTGGGAATCACATCTGATTAAGTCCTCAAGGCAGGCGGGAGATTCCCTCCAGAGAGGAAGTATTATACTGAGCAGGAGATAGAGCAGGAATAGTGACCCTCATGCCCATGATCTGCAAGGGGCCATTATTACTGTGGCGTTAATGGATGGGCTTGTGGGGGGTGGATTTATTGTTAAATAGCATTGGGGAGGGGGGGGGGGTCAGAAATTACAGCTTTAGTCATAAGAAATGCTGCCAGAACACACTACCTAATGTTAGGCTCAATTCTTTTAATTTCATGCAGAGAAGATTGAACAAAGAAGTGAAAACAAGTCAGGAGGAAGAGAAAAAATGGAGTTGTCAGCGTAAAAGCAAGGTAGCGGTGACAAGGTTCACTGTGGTTTGCTGAATGTGGAAAAGGTCCGCGCTTGTTTACGCTGACAATGAGTTATAATTGCGCTCAAGGTCTGAGCGCAAGCCAACAGAGTCCATTGTTGAGGATCATTGATTGTTTTAACCCTAAAGTGGCTGTTTTGGTGAGGACAGCAGACTTAACAACAGATACACTGTCATGTTTGCCCCGTTCCTGATTTCTTAGTTTTTTGCATATATGTCACACTTGCATGTTTCAGGTTATCAAACAAATTTTAATATTAGACAAAGATCACCTAACCACACCCTGACCTGTTTGCTGCCAGACCTGCTGAAGAAATCACTTAAATAGAACCTGTCTGACAAAGTGAAAAAACCCAGAAGAACATATGAAGAACTGCACACCTCACTTTCCTCAGTTAAGGTCAGAGTTCATGATTCAACAATAAGAAAGAGACTGGGAAAAAATGGTATGCATGGGAGAGTTCCAAGGAGAAAACCACTGCTGACCGAAAAGACACAAAGGCTCATCTTGCATGGTGGTGGTAGCGTGACGGTCTGGGGCTGCATTGCTGAACCTGGACGACTTGATGCAATTGATGGAACCATGAATTCTGCGCTCTGCCAGAAAATCCTGAAGGAGGATGTCCGACCATCAGTTCATGACCTGAAGCTCAAGCTCATTTGAGTTATGCAGCAGGACAATGATCCGAAACGCACCAGCAAGTCCACCTCTGAATGGGTCAAAAAACAAAACAAAATGAAAGTTTTGGAGTGGCCCAGTCAAAGTTTGGACTTAAATCTGATTGAGGTGCTTTTCCATGACCTTCATGCTTGAAAACCCTCCAAATGTGGCTGAATTAAAACAATTCTGCAAAGAAGAGTGGGCCAAAATGCCTCCCCAGTGATGTGAAACTCTCATTGTCAGTTATTGTAAATGCTGCCAAAGGTGCCAGCAACAACTGCTAGATTTGCTGCTCCTAAAATTTTCCCCTTCATTTAGGGAGCGATTATTTTTTTCACATAGTGCCAGCTAGATTTGAATGGCTTTTCTCCTTAATAAGCAAAATCATCATTAAAAAACTATTTGTATTTATTCAGGTTAATCTTTGACTAATATTAAAATTTGTTTGACAATCAGAAACATGTAAATGTGACAAATATGCAAAAAACAAAACAAAAAACAGAAGAAATCTGGAAGTCAAATGCTTTTTCACAGCACTGTATACTCATGGGTTTCAAACATGAATGATGGTGTCTCCTGATGAAACAGTGGGGAAAAGAGAAGAGTAAAATCCATTGGTAAATGCAGTGTAGTTGCAAGATGTGCATCTGCATTTCGCTGGTAAAGTGTCTGAGCTTGTTTCTCTCTGTCCAGCTGATAAGGATTATCAGCAGCAGCTGTTGTTTGTTGTTGTTTTTTTGTTGCAGAATTTTATCAACAAAAATTGTGTTATAGACTCTCCGTCTTATTTTGAGATCTTTGCTAGAATCTATATGAAGTATAGATGAAAAGCATTTCTAATTAATGGCGTGTTGCAGTACAGATCCACTGCACTGTGTGCTTTTAGTTTGCACAAAGCCTGCAGACAGCACACAATGAGATGGTGTTAAGGGCCCTTGTGGTGTGATGTCCCCTTTTTTCTTCTTATGAAAATTATTTGTTTGATCGCAGGACTCTCTGTGAACTGCTTAAATTAAACACGCACTCATAAAGGGAGGCATCTTGTCCACATTGTGCTTTGATTTGATTTATGCCTCACTGCAGGAGCAAATGAAGGACTCTCCCACTGGGCAGCAGCGAATTTACTTATTTTTGTTTTTGCTTGATCACTTTTACATTTGCTTTTCACTTTTTTATATATATATGCTTTTCACTTCCTTACACTTTTTTCCAGACACAGAAAATAGACTGCCAACCTCTGACTCAAACTGGTGCTTTTATTGAGTGAAGGGTGGCTGTGTGCCGTGAAGTATCGACTGGTTAGTTTTTGTTACAAGCGCAGACTGCAGGAGGTGAGTTCACCCATTAATTCTTCCTCTGTGGTTGAAGGTGTGAAATCACTCACTGTTGTCTTTTTTGGAAAAAAAAAAATCAAATCTGTCATGGTTTCACCCTCCTGAATTTGACTTTCCTGACATAAGGCATTTATCAGAGCTGCACATCACCGTATTCTTTGTTACACTCCCGCCCTACACAGAACAAAAGTGAGCTGATCCTGGTTTCTGGCCCACTGGTGTGAGACACAGCGTATCTGAGTCCTTACCAGAAATGCAGTGGGACACGTCAGCTTTAGCCAGACCTCATGTCCCTTTGTTATTGCACTCAGCTTATTGAAGGGCTTCCCCTAGTGCAAGAACTGAGTCCCTCACTAATATCAAAGCGCTGTGTTGATGCGGATTTGTGCAGCGCCTGGAGCTACAGGGTCTGAGGCTTCAGTCCCTTCATACAAAGAGCAAAGAGACATGCGCAGCAGTGTGTGTATGCTTGTAGTCGATAAACTGAGAGGCCTACTGGTTCAGTGAGAGCACAGCATTGGACATCTAGAGATGCTGGTTACTGTTATCTACACATTACTGGGAACATAAAGGTTTTGTTTATTAAATGAGTGCAGCGAGTTCATCCCAGTAACCGCAGGGAGGAAGGTAGTTAGTACGCACAGTTCTTTATTAATCACTGCTCCGACAACTGCCCGGCCTCGGAGCGTAATGACTGATTCAGTCTGTTCATCTCTCTCCTCTCCCCCGGCCCCCTGCCAGGTTTGCCAGTCTCCCCACCCTGAGTCAACCTGCGCCACCTCTCCCTCCTACAGCCAAGCCACAAACCAGACCCCGCCGTCACAGTGAGCTGTATAAAAGGTCTCTAAGATTGCCTCCCTAAAACTTGTGGCTTTTTTTTAAATTTCCAACTAATAAATAAATCTGTGATGACTTCACAACTCTAAGGCCAAAATGAACAAGCTTGGCCTCTGTGGGTAAGAAAGACTCGGAAGAATTTTGGCAGACCAGAGAGTTTAAAAACCAGCAAATGTTACTGGCCCTGTTCTAAAAATTATGAGCTATATACAGTGCTGAACAAATTTATTAGTCCACCATCCTGTTACAGTGTTTTTCTACTCGAGATTACTCCTTTTGTATGTCTTTATTTTCATTTATTGCCAAAGGGCATGAAAGCACCAAGCTTTATTTATTTATTTTTTTCTAAGCAGTAAAATACAGACTTCCTTTTATTCCAGAATCCTATTAATGATATTAATTTCTGGAGGTCTCAATGGAGACATGATATATGATTTTCCCTTGGAGCCACCATTCTCAAAATATCTTCACATCAGTTCTTCAGATTGTGACCCAGTCTTCATGATTTCTTCTTCTAATGTCATTCTTATTATCACTTATAATAATATTAAAGCAATAAATCTGTAAGATTAACAACCACTGTCTTCTTTGTAAAATAATATCCGTGAAGGACTAACTAAGAGTCCTAGAATATTTGTTTTGACTTAAGAGAAATTTGATATGGTTGTAAAATTGTGATTTTTTTTTTCTAAAACCTGGGCCCTCTTTATTCATGCAGTTTGGAGTCTAAACTATTAATAGGAACAAAAATATGTGGTTTGGATCATTACTGAGAGGAAGCACAGAAGTGCTGCAGTGTAATCCCATGGGGCAACTTTCTGTTTCAAAGTAAACCGATACGCTCACATTGTGTTATGGTTTTTTTTTTTAATTGTCCGTTTGCCGTTGCTTTCAAATGTACAGATGGCAGGTCAACAAAAAACACTCTTGCTGATAGGATTACCTGCAGCTCTGCTTGTGGAAGAACATTTTTATGACCCAGCAGCAGACAGGGCTGGGTACAATATTTTCTAGGGTTGCCCATCTGTTCATCCGTTTATCCCATTTTGGGGATATCTGCAGTATCTGATTGCAGTATGCGTGGAATGACTTCAGGAACTTTCTTTGAATATGCCAAAACATTCAGTATGAACTGATAAGATCTTTGAAGGTCAAAGGTCAAGGTCACTCTTAACTCCCATTATTTCTGATTTTGTTCACCCAAAGCACTGAGAACAGCTGGAGGGAATTTCATCACATCTGGCACAAATGCTCATTTGGACTAAAGGAAGAACTCATTTTTGGACATAGCATAAGACAGAATGTCAAAATTTCACAAAAATGTCTAATAGGATATAACAATAAAGTAGTGATATTTTATATCAAAAAAGGTCAACGGTCAAGTCTTGGCAAGTACCGATTGTAAACGTCACTGTTGGGTCGAGGCATCAGCTCTATTTTTCGATGTGCTTTGGTCTGGGATTTCTTTACCCGTTGGACTGGCACTGCTCATAGCGCATGGCCTACAAGGCCCATATAAAGGTTATTATACAAACAGGGATATTTTGACTCAGTTGCAGCACAGTTAGCTACAACCTCAGCCTCACTTTGTCCGCAGGCATAGTCTGGGAAAGCTTTAGGAAGTGTAACGACAAAATTTTGTTGCTGTATTCCTGGAATGTGCAGTCATAAGTCATACTGAGGTTTTGTAGCCTTTTGTATAACAGCAAGCTACAGCAAGCCTTCTTTCCATTTACCAAGAGGAATCTAGCCCAAAGACAGTGGCAATAAGTAATTACATGCTTGAACTGAGAAGCTATAAAGAGGACTTTCTATCCTGAAGTTGAGATTGAACTTGTTTAGCTTGCTAGGTTAATCAGAGACATTAAATTGGCTGTAGGTGTGGGAGTGAAGTTATATAAGCTGTTAAGCTAAGTTGATAGATTGATAAGTAGATGACAGAAGGTTGCCCACCATCACATTTGGTGTGATGTTTTTTTTTTGGGCCTTTTTAAAACCGTAATGGGACTTGTAATCTCAGCTTTAATAACTCAGATTTTTATCAAGTGATGGCTTTGGTTAGGCTGTTAAACAGACTCTTACGTCTGATCCGAGGAAAGGGAACTTGTTCCTGTGCGCTGCGTTGCTCTGGGAAATAAGAAAACTTTGTGCTCATATTAATGCCCCTGTTTTTGCCCGCTCTGCTTCACAGATTTTGAAGAGTGAGCAAGTCAACTGTCTTTGTCGTCTGTGTTTGTCATGAACTCCAACCTCTCCAAATGTCATCCTGAATCAGACTCTGCTGCAGTGCTTTGCACGAGTCAAGCTTTCTCATCCTACTGCAGTTGTCACCGTCTTTGTGGTGAAGCACATTTGACATTTTCACTTGAGTGTTTTTCATGCCGTACGGAGCAGAACTATTTTCCGCTTTCAGGTTTTTCAGCTGTGGCGTAACAGGCAGTTGTGCACAAATGGGACAATTTACTGTCCATTTAATGGTTGCAGGGCCATTTATAGATTATAAGCTATGTATTGAATGGACTGGCATGGCAAGAAGTGTTTATCTGTGTGATTTCTATAGCTGTTCTCTTTTGTTAGACCTTTGAGTAAGGGACTGTAACAAGAGCCTAATTATTTGATTTTTTTTTTTTTTATCCCTTCTTCATTTCACTGTTTATTTCTTTTCTCTTGTAGGGTTCCTGCCCTCCCTGTTAAAAACTTGACTGGTTCTGGACCAGTGCACCCAGCCTTAGCAGGTTAGACCAAGTTTGCTGGGCAGTATCTGTTTAGCAATCACCTATAAATGACATTTTTGGTTGCGATGAGTGATTTTTGTTTTTGTGTCTGTGTGCTCTACCTATGCATCAGGTATGACAGGTATCCTGATGTGCGCTGCAGGTCTGCCTGTTTGCCTGACTCGAGCCCCAAAACCTATACTGCATCCACCCCCCATCAACAAGAGTGACATGAAACCTGTGCCAGGAATCAACGGCATGCGCCGCAAAACCAAGAAAAAGCACCTAAGAAGAGGTGAGATGGAGGGACTGCAGAAAGTTACAGCCGAATGAATTTAGAACACTAGTACTCTAGCTTGTATTTTCATAATGCATAAGTCAATAAATGAGAAGTGCACTGAGGAGATAACTATACCAACCACTGACAGACTTTCTTTGTTCTGCCAAGCTTTGCAACATGTTTCCCTATCAGCCGTCTGAGTGTGTTGGTCAACGTGCAAACAAAATCACCAAACTGTCAAAGGATCCATAATTGCTCCATAAGGATAGCTATTACTCAGATTACACCCAAGTTTGCTAACAATCACTTAGAAAAGCATTCCTGTACCTTTCAAAGAGCACATATATGTATACAGTAAAATAAAATTTCATAGATGGAACACTACATTCAGACTGACATATGCAGTTGTAAGATCTGGTGTTTAGTTGGACAGCTGTGGGCCTGAATAAATGTTTGTCGATGCAAGCGGTGGAAACCGCTGGCCTCCCCGAGGAGTTTTTGTCCTAATTGATCAGTCAGACGGTTGGATTTCTATCCTTGCACAGCACTTGTCCTCTCAGTCAATCCTTCAAGAATCTCCTTTACCGTACACAAAGATTTTGTTTAGAGATGCACCGATCTCAGTAAAGCGGTGCTTTACTCACATAGTGTATAGTGCGCATGGGGCGCTACTGATTTTAAGTAAGGATATAGTCGGGCGCTGGAAGGAATACTTCGAGGATCTCCTTAATCCCACTGACACACCTTCTGTAGAGGAAGCAGAGTCTGGGAATGAGGTGGGTGACTAGCCCCTCACTGGGGGTCACTGAGGTAGTTAAACAACTCCTTGGTGGCAGCTCTGGGATGGATGAGATTCTCCCTGAGTTCCTGAAGGCTCTGGATGTTGTAGGGGTGTCTTGGTTGACACACCTCTGCAACGTTGCATGGAGATCTGGAGTGGTGTCACTGGATTGGCAGACTGGGGTGGTGGTTCCCATCTTCAAGAGGATGTGTTCCAACTACTGAGGGATCACACTCCTCAGCCTCCCCGGAAAGGTCTATGCTAGGGATTGCCAGCAATAGCCAGCAATAAGTCCACCAGATAATAATTAATATTCGCCCGAAGTAATTAGAAATTATTGACCCTTTAAGTGCTACTTATGGCACTTTAGATTCAGCCACGAGGCACTGGCCAAATATGCGACTTGCATGTGCTGTCTGTGAAAGAGCGTGAATACAGTCAGGCAGGTTTTTTTAAGCAGTGAGATCTGGTTTACATTGCTCGGCTTTCTGCACACAGAATGGTTAGAGAAGCTAATGAAGCTTTCAAATGGCAAAAGAGTAAAATTCTTAATTCAGTCTTTCTCCCCCTTTTTTTTTTCTTTTTTCTGCTCTCCCTCTCTTCACAAATTTCTACTTCCTGCATGCACTTTACACCTTAGGAATACCAGGGGGACAAAAGCTGATGCTTTTTACTGCTCTCTCTCTCTCTGCCTCTGTTCACTGGCTCTCCCTCAAATGAACAAACAAAAGAGGGGGTGGGGGGTAAGGTTGCCTGTAAGCGTATTAGGGATGTAAGCTGTGGGTGTGCTCTCAGCCATACCAGCCTGGTTCCACACAGGGATTATGAGAGTGTGGGGATCCCAGTGGTATGTGGCAGTTTGAAGGTGACCCCCTCTTGAACATCACTACCATGTGTACTGTTTACACGTGCACACTCACATTGTTTTATTGATAAAAAAAAAAAATGGCACATGAGGCAGAGTAGTCTCTGAGAATGATCAGATGTTGTTCTGTACTGTTTTTAAATGCTATGTTGCGGTCATGTTTCTCTTTACTCACACTTACCTGTGGCTTGTGGGTTGTACAGTGTCTTCTCATCACTCTTATGACTTATTTTTATGACAAGGAAAAAACCCAGAAGATGTGGTGCGAAGATATACAGAGAAGATTAAAGTGGTGCCAGACGAGGTAAGCATAAGACACAAATAGGCGCACATGCACACGTGCAGAATTTAAGTCAAAGAACCTGCCTTATAAGTACCGTCATGTACATGTCAAATGGCAGCTTAAGCATTTTTGCCCGGCTATTCCAGGACTGTACCATCTGTATGGAGAGGCTGGTCATGTCATCCGGCTATGAAGGCGTCCTGCAGCACAAAGGCATCAAGCCAGAGCTGGTGGGCAAACTTGGCAAATGTGGGCACATGTACCATCTGCTGTGCCTGGTGGCCATGTACAACAATGGCAATAAGGTGGGTAAAAGCTTGCAAGCCAGACGCTGTTATGATGTCACACTAGGCTCAAATTATAAACTCGCAGTGTCTTACAGCTTGATGGGGTTGCACAGCACTGGCGGATGATGGGCCTCAATATTGCTACTCACAGATGGGGAGCTTATATAGTCTCATCTGATCAGTCTTGACAGCCCAGTATTTTGTAAAATCGCTATGGACACTGCAGTTTGCTTGCAGGAAATGATTGCAAATAAAAGGAGACTATATTGCCACTACCAGTGCCATATTAGCAGCTTATCTAATAATATTTTAGGGTCACTTCACACAGGTAATAAAAACAAAAAACTTCTCATTTACAGTTTATAGTATCAAGCTATGCAGATGATTCTGTTTTTATTTGTCCAGGTTCTGTAATGACCCCTCTTTGAATTTTGATTTTTTTTTAAAAAGCTGCAATTGGTGATATTGATATACTACATGATAACAGATGTGTTACGCCTGTTGTGGCTCCAGAAAGAACTGAGCAAAAACTCATAAAGGTTCTACAGTGGTGTCTTTTCTCCAGCAGCAGTTGGGGATAACGACTAGCAACTCCTGAGAAAAAATATCTTTATTTGCTAAATATTCTAATATATTCACCAGCTAGTTCCTAACATTGTCTGCCTGCTGTTTGGGGGGGTTGTTCTATTTAGAGCTCAAATTATGAGCATATATTTAAAAAAACAAAAAACAAACATGGCATCTCTCAGCCTCAGCATTTGAGATGCTGTCTCTAGGCTTAAAATGTGCAAATCAAGCTTTTCATCATGTATTTCATGTTGGGGGTTTTGGAAACAGAGCTGATGTCATTTTATTGTGTCATTAATGTCAAATCATTATATTTCTCCAAAACAGGATGGGAGTCTTCAGTGTCCAACGTGCAAAACCATCTACGGGGAGAAAACGGGCACCCAGCCGCCTGGGAAGATGGAGTACCACGTCATCCCACACTGCTTGCCGGGCTACCCAGACTCCAAGACCATCCGCATTGTCTACGATATTCCTGCTGGGATCCAGGTTAGAGCTGTCTCACCTCACCTAATCCACCATCCTGCCTTTGTGCCCTAATCCTCTGTCTCTTGCTTCTAAATCTGCGACCTTTTACAACTGCTTATCCGCTTAAGTTGGATGGCGAGTTACTCATGCAGGAAGGTGAGATGGCAGGATCCTGAGGAAACAGCAATTTTAGGAATTACACAGTGATTCTGGGCAAAGACAAAGACCCATATGGAAAAGGAATTTACTAAAGGTTTTTTCTCCATATGGATAAATTCATACAAGCCCACCTTCATATAGCTGATTTATCTTTTAGTGAATACATTAAATTAATTAATACTAATAAGAAAAATTACACTTGAGCTTTATCCAATAAAGGAAATTACACATGTTCACTACATTTGCAGATGGGAGGATTTTACCGTCCAGGGTTTGAGCTGGAGGTATTTTAGCTGCTATTTTATCCAGACTCCTGAGATGAGTTTGAATTGAGTCAATAAGCTGACCTTTTTCCACCAGCGGAGAAGGCATAGTGCCCCCAGGGAGAGTGCTGGGGGTCATCTGACCACTCATATCAGCATAACAGCACAATACTCTATTGCCAGGGGACATTACTGTAGGGCTGTCTTTCTCCCCTCCTGCAGCTCAGCCTGCACTCTAGACATCATGAGTGATCATCACAGATAGTGAGGTTTACACATAATGTACTCAGTGGACGATAGCAAAATAACTGGGGTGGGGTGGGGTGCTGTACACACTGTGCATCTTTGTTTTGCCTTTGGACTCTATGCTGGTGCCCAGAACTGTATGATAAAAAGTTTTAAAAATTTGGCACACTCTGTTTTCTTTTGGTTTCGCACCTTAAGCCCTCTTGTGCCACCAATAAGTCAAAGTAGGTGGTGTGTTTACACACATAATCAAAAAAATTCCTAAATGTCCTAGAACCAAGATAGTCCAGAATGAATGGAGCCCTATGGAGTCGGGGTGGCTGTAGCTCAGGAGGTAGAGCAGGTCACCTGCTAACTGGAAGGTTGGTGGTTTGATCCCTGGCTGCTGCAGTCTGCATGCCAAAGTTGGGTTCCTATGTGCTCACTGGAGTGTAAATGTATAGAAGGTGCTTTGATGTAGAAACGAGTGCCTTTTTCAATGGGAGAATTAGGCATCTTACTTTCAGTGCTTAAGTAAGAACCAGCCCATTTACCATCTATGGAGCTGCAGCCTAAAAATGTAGTTTATTTTTTCTGTTTTTATTATCCTTTCAATAGAACAATCGAGACAATAGATTTCAGTTTTTAGATTTTTATTGGGTTTTGATTGCACACCAACCCACTTTATGGCATGCACTATTTTGAGTTCATGCATGAAAAGAGCAGCAGCAGAAATCTTCTGGCCACCTAATCGAGGTCATCGTCCTAATGTTTGCTGAAGTTACCTTTTGGTATCAGGTGCTGTCGAGGGAGAAGGTCTTGCCATACATAAATCCAGCACTCGTCATCTTCATGCTCATAAAAATCAGAGCAATTTGAGAAAAACAATAACAGCGTGATTTTTTTATTTTTTTTTACTTTTTACATTTTAATCTTTTCCAGTGTTTGATCATAGCAGTGCTATGATTAAAGGGGACATGTTTTTTTTGCATCCCACACTAGAAAGAAGTTCAAAATCAAACAGATTTGCTTGTAGAACCAAATATGTGATCCACCAGTTGAAATGCCCACATGGCCTAGGTCCTAGGACTGGGATCCTCAAATCCAGGCCTCGAGGTCCGGTGTCCTGCAGGTTTTAGATGTGTCTCTGCTTCAACACACCTGAGTC
>JAVDPK010001284.1:190462-218823 GCA_034780415.1 Cichlasoma orientale | reverse complement strand
ATATATTAAGTTCATGAAACACCTGATACAATACCGTGCACCGATTTAAACCCATTACCAAAACAGAGGCAAGAGCATGCACCAAAAGATGGAGGGATGGGGGCGGTTGCGTGCAAACACGGGAGGGGTGGGGGTAGGTAGGGAGCTACATCTGCACCACAGAATCACTGGGAGGAACAAGTTTAGAGAATTACCACCTGAATCCGTCTTGGGCAGAGTGAAATACGCAATCCGCTTTTTGTTCAGCCCCAGATCCCACCTAACTGTTATATTGTCTTGAGTCTGAAAGAAAAAAAAACAGGAAAAAAAAAACACTTTTTAAAGAGGCTTCTATACCAGTTAAAAAACTTTATCCATACACAGATAATCATGTTCAGTTCTGGAAGAAAAACACCACCATGTATGTTACAGGATCTCCAGTACAGAAACCATTTTCAGGTACCTGTGACTCCTTAAGCTTCTTGTCGTAGTCAGCTTCCAATTTGACCAAAGGGCCAAATATATTTTGGTACTGATAAGCATCTTCGTAACGCAGAAGCACATGCTGGGGCTCCTCATCTACGCCAGGTTTCTCCAAGTCTTCCAATGTGGCGCCGGGATTGTCCTGTAGCAAAAAAAGAAAAAGAAAAAAAAAAGTCCACACAAACTATTTAACTTATGAGAGCACATCACAATAAGGTCAACACTGTCCCTCCAGCAGCTGGCAATACAACCTCTTGGCTAACCCCTGAAATAACATTAAGCCTACGGGTGTATCTTACCTTCCAGAGTTCCTCCAACTTGTTGATCTGCTGGGCAGTGATCTGACGGGCTCGAAGTTGCTCCTGTTCTGATGGAATCTTCACCAGCCAGGACAGAAAGCAGCGGTCCTGGATCAGTGGCTGCCACTGCGAGCTGTCCCAGTTGATGTCCTTCAGGCTGCTTTGGCTGGCACAGGGCTGCCTGCGTGGAGACACAAGATTCAAACAGACAGAAGCTTAAGTATGGAGATCTCAAACAAATTAAACTACCACAGAGGACAAAAACATGTTATATCAGTACTTCCTGCTGCATGTGCATGAGACCATAGAGACAGTTATGTTTACTGTCAGAGCAGCAAGCTCTATCTGCTACACTTAATGCACATTAGGAGGGAGGTCCAGGGACAACAGCTGCAGACTCTATAGCTGACTGCCTGTTCTCTACTTTGACTGTTGGTGCACATTATGTGCTAAAGTCACAACACTGGCCCTCTCATCGTCTTCTGTGAAGACACATTGGTGCTGGTGTGAATGAGAAAGATCTACACTAGGGAGTTTATTTCCCACTTCCAGCACAAACAGAATGTAACATAGTCCAGAATTGTTGTAGTCCAATCCATCTGCCATAGTACATAATGTATGAACACACACAGCTCTGAGTAGTGCCTTTGCTGAACTCCTCTACTGATCAGAGGACAGAGTTTATATCACACATCCAGCATGTTAGCAGCAAGTTCCATTAACCTCCATTACAAACAGCAATGAATGATTAATCCTGCTCTACTTAGTCAGCATAAGTCGACCACTGAAGATAACAGTATCAAAACATAACATTTATGTAAATGTTTTTAACACCCAGAAAAACAAAAACAGAACATTGTCCTGACACTTCTACCACTTTTTAGCTGGTTGCATGAAAACACATAAGTGCATAGGCCAGGCTGAGCCTACACTACACAGGTCTATTAAAAATGTTTTAACATTTCTAATTATACTGTTATTTTAATAATCTGTATCATATTTTCAACAAGATAATTTAATAATTGTGCCATTTTGGAGAAATGAGCTCTCTTTATCAAAAAAAAAAACCATATTAAAAAGGTGCATCAATTTTGTTATAAAATGTTTGGCTTTGGCTGCCTTTGTAAACTTTCAACAGTTAGCCACTTCTTCCATCTGACTATTCAGGCATTTCAGGGCCTCTTCAATGTCCTGAGCCTCAGGATGCAAGACAAGTCTCAAATAAGGAGGAGAAACCTAAATAACTGGTAAGAAATCAATTTCCAGTGTCAAATGAAATACATGCATATACAGCTTCTCAGAGGTTAAATACTGTCCTGTGAGTAGAGCTGCAATCAGGACCGTCCCCAGACACTTACCTGCAGAGTAGCACCACCACAGAATCGGCCTTAGCTGGGATAAAGCCCAGAAGAAAGACGTTGCGGCAGCCGCAGTTGTAACATTCCAGCACTGTTTCGCCCAGCGGTCCATCTTTATGCAGCGTCACTTCTTTGCATTTGGCTCTCACCAAATGGTTCACAATATGGCTGGAGGATAGACAATGAAAATCAAACAACTCGGAAAATAACATACTGCTGACACTGAACCAGAGGGCAATGATAGGAAACAGACCACTTCACAGTTCTGAACAAAGACTGAATAGGATGTGTTTCATATTACACCCCTCCCCTCTACCTATGCAAATACAATGGAGGGCTGTAGACTACTTCATGCACATCTCTCATTACACACATTCCACATTAAACTGATTGCCAAAAGCTGCCTGGCAGTGACTTTGCAGAAGCATGTGAAAATGTAATTACCAGCAGTCTCAATAGTTTCATTTTCTGATTCCTACATGTGATGCTATTAAATGAAGACAAGCGGACGACGCACCTGCCAGATGTGTTGCCACGCCCATTACAGAACCACTTCTTGCTGGTATTGCAGTACACGACACATGCTGGATCGTGGATACCACAGTAACTGTAAGAACAAATATGGCAGTATTTAGACCAAATACTACAGGAGCAAAAGACAGGCCATGCCAAACACACCCAAAGTTACACACATGATATCAGGTGTCAGAGGAATCATAATATTATATCAACCATGTCAAATACTATATACTCACTGTAAACATAAAATGTCATGGGACTATGCTGTCCCCTTCAAGTTAAGGAAACTTAAATAGTATTTCAACAAGTTAAATTTAAGCCCAGCAACTCTACTCAGACAAAAATAAATAAACAGCGTATTTAACTGCCATTCTGTGACTCGATGCACATGTATACGTCACTGTCTATTTAATAAAGTATTTAGTAGTCTTGCAGGATCATGAAAGTAAAAAGGGATGAGTGTCAAGCATAGCACCTGCAGTAATGCTACTAAATCCGGTAGATGTTTCATCAGGACCACGTGAGTCACCAAAGAGCATTAAAAATCATAAAACTTTGATGGTACTTTGATAGAATATGCAACACAGGCTTATTTTGGAGTCCTTGTGTGTCCAACAAGCACTTCTAATACTGTCGTGGGAAATAACTAACTAATGTAGTACTATAAACAGGTCATCGGTGAAGTACAGCCTATCGACATCCTGCCCTGGTGCGGTTTCTGTCAGCGTACCTGCACGCATGCACGGGGAGGTCTTTGGTGTAGTACGTGTCCTCTTCATCCTCCTCAAAGTTCAGCTCCGCCAACAGCTGGCTGGCTTTGGCCACGGAATCATCCACTCCACCGTTGAGAAGACCCTCATCAGGACCATTTACCTGCAGCACAACACCTGCTTTACCAAACAAACTCAGGGCTAACGGTTAGCAGCCTGTCAGCTCAGGCACACAGCGCGGAGAAAGACAGTAAATTATAAGTTGACAGATTGTCAGTGCTCATGAATTTTATCTTTAGGCTTTACAGTTACACCCACGACTTGAGATTACTTCAAACAGTTCAAAATAAAAGAATCAACACAATTATTTTTACTTTAAGAGTTTAGTTAAGGGGCTTGCTAACGCCGCAACCACGTTAGCACTAAGCTATGTAAGGCTATCTAGTTTAGCGGGCTAACAGGTAGCGCTGGAACAGCTAGCTAACTACCGCTAGCGTCAGTGAAGCGCGCTTTCTTGTGCCTTCCTGTGAAATTGAAATACTCAGACCTGGTTGTCCAGCTGGCTCTGTGTCTGCCCTTGAGTTTGCGTCTGACTGGGAAGGGTGAAGTCGGTGAAGTCATACTCTGAGCCCTGGGTGTCCGCTCCGAGCAACTCCGCTTCTTCGGTGTCTAGGAAGGTGAGGGTCTGGGAGCTCGGCCCGTACGCCTCCACACTCATCTCGACTCTCTCAACTTTCGCTTCGCTGAAGGGTTTCCGGGATTAGAATGAAGACGATTAAAATCCACGGAGTTTTGGTTTATCGACAGATGGTTTCGAGGCCAACGTTAGGGGATCTCAATCTGAACCCAAACAAAGAATGGAACCGATCGGAACCTCGAAAGCTGCAGCAGATCCAAAAGCGGCGGTGACGGACTTCCCCAGCGTGTGACGTTCACCGGAGGCTGGAGCGCACAGATGGATCTGCGCATGAAAGAGCACTCACTCCGATCTTATTTCCGGTTATCAAACCCAAGTCACGAAAAGCTGTGGGGAAATTGGTAAAATACCAATGCTAAATAGCTATAATATTAGCTCGTCTTTGATATTTTATATTTTTTAAATATAAATTGCGTGCTTCCGCAGCATTTGTTGCTTGCATCGATTTCTATCCCGTGTTTCCCCAAATGTGGCCCAAATTTAAAAGCAAAATTGTTTAAAATTATATCAGCTAAGTCAAGGTCTGCTTTTTAACTTAATAGTGACCATTTAGAGCAGAGATACTCGCTTCCAGGCCTCGAAAGCCGGTGTCCTGCAGGTTTTAGTTGTGTCTCTGCTTCAACACACCTGAGTCAAATATAGAAGTCATTAGCAGGACTCTGGAGAAGTTGACTGCATACTGAGGAGGCAATTCAGCCATTTGATTCAGGTGTGTTGGATCAGGGACACATCTAAAACCTTGCAGGACACCGGACCTCGAGGCCTGCAGAGAAAACTAAACGTAAGCTAAAGCTGACAGAGAGCTAGTGGCTTGACATTTTATTTCAGCTGGCCATCGTGTGTTCCAAGGTACAGAAGTGGTACCTCCTCCTGAAAAACGAGATTGAGACTGATTTTTGTGACAAAGACAAGCATATGGGATTGGTGTACTACAAACCGAAAGCTCTGAAGGTATGGGGCGTTCTTTCCTGTGAGAGACACGTTAGGATATTGTTTCATTTCAATTTGATGATATAATCGATACTTTACTTGCAAAAGCTGAAATATCATTTGGGTTTCTATCTCTAAATACAGGCATGAATAATTCACTTCCGTTCATCTTGCGCTCACCCTTTGGGAGGAATTAGATCCATTTTTGGAACAGTGGGAATAATCAGAAGTGGAATGACTCTCTCTGGATCACCTCTGACGGAATTTCTGAACCATATGCCTGATTTTCGAAAACAGTGTACCTCTGGGCTTACTGGATCGAGCAGAGTTTAAAGCATCTCATCATGTCAGTTTCATTTCCAACCATATTTGATTTTGTGAAAAAGTTTCAGAAGTTTTGGCCACACGTTTTTTTGGCAGCTCTTCCAAGGATTGCCAGAAAAATGAGTCATTTGACCGCCGGGGATGCAACACAGAACTTTTTTTTTTTTTCCCTGTTATTGCTTACAGCCAGCTTTTAGCATGATCTGATCAAGTTGCCATGGCGACTGTGCCCTGCTGAACTACCTGATTCCATCAAAGCTGCTTGCAGCTATATTTTTAGGTGGTATTATATTAGTGTTACAGTGAAAGGGGGGACTTTTTATTCACCTGTCCAAAAAGTGTGCTTAACAGATGCAGTGAGAACACAAAATAACATCTGTGGGGTTGCAGCAACCAAAGCAATATTACCACAATGTAAACATAAATAAGGAAAAAGTAAAATGCCAAATAAACAGACTAGTTTATTATAAGAAGGACGCTATAACTGTGTAATAGACCTGCTTTAATAAGGTGGTGGGAGTGCATGAAGGCTTCCAGACTTTGTGCTACATCTTCAAACAACCATAGCATCTAAAGCTCTAAAGGTTTTTATTTTACGCTAGTGGCTTCAAAGCACGTTTTTAAATAAGATAAAGACTGATCTGCGCATTGAAAGCAACATATTTCCCAGCTGATTTTTACAAAAGCCTCATTTAAGCAATGTGAACAGCAAAGCTTGTCCCGTGGGTGCTGTTGACATTTCCCACACAATTAAGTCATAATTGCAAGTGAAGGGGTTGCAACTTAATTTTTTTTTTGTTGTTGTTCTTGACATTTTCACCAGACCAACGAGCACCCAAACCCTGGGAAGAAGTTCAGTGCCAGAGGGTTCCCTCGACACTGCTACCTCCCTGACAACGAGAAAGGCAGGAAGGTAAGCTGTGGTCCCAGGAAGAAACTGCGGGCTTGCGTTTAGCTTATTGCTTCCTTCTGTGGAAGCATTGTCAGAAGCTGTCGTCTTGTTTGTGTCTCTTCAGGTCCTGAAGCTGCTGATCATGGCCTGGGACCGACGCCTCATCTTCACCATTGGCACATCCAGCACCACGGGTGAATCGGACACCGTGGTGTGGAATGAGATTCATCACAAGACGGAATTTGGCTCTAACCTGACTGGTCATGGCTACCCCGACCCCAACTACTTGGACAACGTCTTGACAGAGCTGTCGGCCCAGGGGATTGGCGAGGACAACCTAAAGGACTGATGGCCAGCAGAACTGGCACAACGAAACACAACCCACCATGCCCACCTCCCAGAGAGCGGGGACACTGCACGACTGGCAAACATGCGGCCGACAACGCTTTACTCCACACAAACAAAAATATCCTGCAGAAAGGGTGGCTTGGTTATAATCAATGTTTTTGGTTTGTGTAACCTAGGTTCTCCTCCCCTGCGGTCTCTAGATCCAATGCCTTGAGCATGTTGCATCCATGGCAGAGTCTCTCAAAGGGTCAAGGATGTAAAGAGATTTTTGTCTTAATGTTGGGAGCTTCAGGTGAAAGGTATTTACCCCTTTTTAGAGTCAAACTGATGCTGTTCCTCAACACTTGGAGTAAAATTACAAGGGGCTGTAACTATACACGAGCATATCTGTAAAATGCTGAACTCCGGAATGGCATGGCCCCGACTACCGCCGCACGATGAATGTTGAGCAAACACCTGCGACAGGGTGACGTGTCAGTGGATCAGCTGTTGCTTGGTATTATGAAGATTTAAGAAAAACACAAATCAATCCAAATTAACTATTTGCTTCCCTTTTATAATGAATTAATGATGAAACTTGGTTGTGCGGTTTGAAAGAGAAGGTCATGGCTCCAGTGATGTCATTTATGGTTGATGCTCTGATATTTTCCACTTCTGATAGGTCAGGTTTTTTTGTAAGTATGGCAGTATGTTTGTTCTATATTGCATGAAGTAGATTCCAGAGAGCTTAAGATTAGAAGACTATTGGTGTTTGGTAACAGTTATATGTTGTATGGTTAACCTTGTGGACTGTCTGTGAGAGGAGACATAAAATAAGATGAAATAAGCTTCGCTCCAAGGTTTAACTCATTTGTTTAGTTGACACACTGATGACGATGATGACCTCTGTGAATATAAAGCCCGCATTATTGTTATTCCTGTTGGAGCGAACCCAGGTGTTGGCACAATCCATCATGCTGACCATACACAGGGGGCGAGTGTGCAATCGCGTGCTCCGAGTCATTAATAAGCTGGCTTTAAGTTCTTGAGGAGAAAAGCTGAACACACAGATGGACCTTCCTCTATCTTTCAAATACCAACAGCTTTCCCTTAGAGATCCATTTTGGGGAGCTCCTCTGCTTGCCTGCAGTCTCTTGTGAGCTTGTTTTGCGGTTTGGCACTGTACTTGGCTCAAGTGCCTGTATAGTGAGCAGTTGAGCCTCGGGAATGAGCGGCATCTCGTTGCCTTCCTGAGCTCACTTTGAGTTGTTGGGGCCCTTCCCGATGTATCCGTTCACCCCCCCGCTTACCGCCTCCTCCTCAGCTGTGGAGCGCTCATTCTACAGACCATGCAAAGGCTGGTTGAGTGTGTTGCAGGCTGGGAACTAAGCCCCCCCCCCCCCAACCGCCCACCACCACCCCCTTAGATTTCATGCCCGCAAACTTAAGACTTTTTGAAGGTCCTTGGTGGAGATATTGTGATGTTTATTTACTCTGCGATAAATTATAACCCAGAGCTGCATAATTCTCCATAAATATGTCTGATCAATTTTAATAAGCAGGAGCGTCGGTGTCAGGTTTATTAGGGGTCACCCAGCAGTGGGCTTAATTTTGGGGTGAATCATAGTCTTCCATAGCACTTTGAGGCAACATTTTTGTTTATTAAGTCATTTGGTTTTTAGAAAAATGTCTTAAATTGCAACTTAATCTTTTTTAAGTTGATGTTTATAAACTGGCTTGCAATGCTTTAACTATATATATGTATACATATATATATATATAAAAAATATATTTGCAGATGTGATATACCTTTAAATTTAAACTCAATTTGAGTCAATGGTGTAAGTTTAATTTATTTTTATACTCTTCTATATAGAAAATATAAAGATTGTCCCACATATCTGTACACAGGCACATGAAACATGAATACATAAAATCTGGCAAAATTTGTCAGGATGTCAGGGACTGAAACATGACTTGTTATGGACGTCTTATATTAGAAATAGTCTTAGTGTATGCTGCTGTCATGACCTTAATGTAGAATTTGTGTAGTTGATCCCTGTGGGACACAAATAAATACAATAAATGTGTCTTTATTATTGGTGGGGCAGCTTCAGCAGCATGAAGATGGCTGTTAATCCCATGTAGGACATTTCTCCTTTTTATAGTTGTCCAGAACATGGGGATGGATGTTGTCGGCCATCCTGTGTTAAGGCTGAAGGTGAAAACAGCCTGGGTTAAATATCAAATGACAAAATATTCCTAAGAGTTTGTTTAAGCTAAATGAAGACTGGTGGGATTTCTCTTAGTTAGGCGTCAATCAGAAACACAAGAAATACAGAGATAAGGGCTTTAAAAATATTTTCTTTTCTTTGAACCAGCCCAGATTTTGACCCGTTTGCGAACTAAACATTATATAGCGTTACACAGCGAGGGGAAAAAGGAAATCACGGCCGACAAAATCTGCAGGCTACATCTGCAAATCGTCTGTGAACGTTTTGCTGCGGAGCCCCCCATATCCACTGCCGTGGCAGTGCCGGCTTTTTGGCTTCAGCATCATTCCTTTTATTTTGAGGGAAACATGAAAAAGCTTTCTGCACCACGTCGGTGGAAAAGTGTTACTTCTAGCTCTCACGTCAAAGCGCAGTAGTATGGAGATATATATTTAAATGTCAGTGATGCCTCAATAGCAGTCACCACATTGGTAAAGAGAATTTGCGGATCCCAATGCACATGCAGCGTGTCTGTCAGGTCAATTAAAATAATCACAGCTCACTAGATTTTCATTAAGTTTCCAGCTGTTTGGTTTGTAACTACAGTATAAGCCGGATATATGGATTAAACATAAAAGTGCATGTTACTTCATCTCATGTAGATATTAACAAGGATGTTTAATATTAAATTTTTATATCATTTAATATAATTTAAGACATGCATTGGCTGGCTTCACAATATTTTTCTTTAAAAATCTTAATAAATATTACCACGCATTTCCAAAAAATATGCATCCACTGCATTAGCCTATACATCCGTGGCCTATCCAGAGGTGCATCTACATATAGCATGAATTAGCATAAATATAAACAGGGAATAAATAGTTAGCATGAGATCAGCTTCAGCACCTTTGGCATTTCTTTCATTATAATTTCCAGAGCAGCAGAAAACTCTGTTTACCATCAGCCTGTTTCAGCCGGCCAAGAGCCCCTGTTGCAAAGACCAAAGCTGGTGTGAGCTGTTTATCCCAAAGTTATAAATGTATTTTAACATCTTTTGTTATTCGGCTAAATTCCACTTCCACTGGACAGTTAGTGGAGTCTGTGTTGATGGGCATGTGTAGCTACAGATGTTGGCTGAGAGCTAGCTTCTCAACTTTTCAAACAGGATATATTTTAGGCTCTGATTGTTTAAGAATTTTCTTAAATGCGACTGTAGTTAACATTTTTTTCAAAGAGCAAACAGGAGGAACAAACAAAGGACCTAATATCTATCCAAAAGGCCAGAATCACAGAGCAGCTGCGTCAGTTCATCTGTGTCCTCACTTAGGTCACACTAGGCAATATAAAATCATACAACAACACCACTGGATGGTGTGCATACAGCAGGGCGGCAGCATAAACTGTTGCGTGGCCTGTGCAGGCAGCTGGATTAATTTAAAACAAGGTTTCATTATACATGCAAATCAGACTGCTGAAAACTGCTCCTGTGTAGACAAGCTGTCATTGTGTAGCTTTTAGCTACAGTAAGCTCTTAAAACCCCCAAAGAATGGCAGATGCTACAACTTGCTCGCTTCACTGTGGAGCACTTAGCAGCTAAAGAGCTCGGACTCTTATTCATCAAGAGGACAGAATCGTGGCTCTAAATGAATAATGAACCCAAATAAAAGCTGGTATGTAAATGAATTGTTTCCACTGCCCTTAAGAGTAAATAAATCAGTTGCTGCAGCTTTAGGTCTTAATGTCTTTTAATACTTTAAACTTGGATTTTACACTATGTTTGTTTTCAGGGTCTTTAAGCTGCAGCTCTGTGTCGGCTCCTCTGTCTCATTTCCATCTTTCTGACAGCTAAACAAGCTAAAACAAACTACTAAGAGTACGTCTAAGCGATTTTGACCCAGGTGTTGAAAATAGTCACGTTTCGGCCTACTCACGTCAACTTTTCTCCTCCACGCATTTTTTGACACCCTTTATATAATGGGACAGCAAAAGAGAATGCTACCAATCTATCAGGGAACTTTTCCATGTAAAGTGAAATTTCGTTCACTAGAGAAATCCAAATGTTTGCTTCTTCAGCTTTTCCTTTCCACGTGTCGGTCTTATAGCGTGAACGACGCCGGCCCTTTAGACTTTTCAGGTGTGTACAGATCTATATGGGAACGATGCATAAAACACGGTTTTGGTATTTGTCCGGTTAAACAAGAGGGAGGTGGATTTTATGCAATTTACTATTTTTAAAACCTAATACATGATTTATGTGTAGCAAGAAGGCTGATTTTCGGTTCAAAATGACAATGGATGTTTTCTTTATGGGGTGCCTACCTCCAGGTTTCTAAACAAAGAGGTTGCAATCCAAGGTTGTTCACATGCTATGTATTAGAAAACATATATTTTTGATGTCTTTTTTTCCAATGATTGTCTCTAAAAAGAACTATTACATGACATTTGCTGTATTACTCTTCATCCTATGCTATTCGAGAGGCGGGATCGGGGATGAAGTCACTTTGTCCGTATGAAGTATTTACAGTTGTACTCTCGTAGTGTCCACTGCAAACTGTACTTCTCTATCTAAATGATACCTTAACATTTTGTGTGGCTATACTGTATGTTTGTATCTGTCTGTGTGAATGTGTGTGGAAGTGGGAGTCTCGTAGACAAAGCTTAGGTTCATGTCCTTTAAAGATACAGTAATGTTTCCTAGAGGTGCATGTTAACCAAACTGTGAGCAAGTGTATTGACAATGCATAGTTTTGGTTTGCATATGAAAACATTATAGCTTCTCTAGAAATATCACCCTGGTTTTCTGGTGATTTAGCACTGTGGTTTTGCAACTTACTCCTGTTATTTAGGGATTCCCCCCCCCCCCCCTATTGGCTTTGATTTAATAGCGGGGGAAGTGATAGCGTTTTGCTACTTTCCTCACTCTTTCCACAACATGTGAAACACCTGAAGGTTTTGAATTTAAGTGCCCATTTTAATTGACCTTTTCAAGTCATTATTTTTGTTGTTTACCTTAGGCGGTGTCTGCATATTGTTATTTAAAATGGTTCACAAAGAGAAACTGAGATAAACTAAAAGCAAGATATACAGAGACATTGATTAAACTATAAAGGGCTTCTTAATCTATTGGTCTTTATTGAATTGTGATGACCTTGTTGCATGTTTGTGTGTTTCTTGTGGAAAAATAAATGTGCCCTTGACAGGGGTAGCGTGTTTGACCTTTTGTTACACCGGCTCTCCTTGTTCCCTACCCCCACCCCAGTCGGTGGTGTGTCTCCTCCTCCCATTTAATGCCACTATTTTCTTCTCCCTGGGCAACTCTGTGCTTTGCTCCTCGTTATATGGATATAAATGAGCCTTGCTGGTGTTCTGGAGTGCAGCAGAAAGAGTTCTCGCTGGTAATAAATTTGCTTGATGATCATTTTCTGTCTCTGGCTTCTGTGGTAAAGAGTGGTGGGCGCATATTAAAGCAGGCCTTGGGATGTCAGGACTGAGGTGATGAGACACTCCTTCAGCATCTCGTTCTTCCTTCCAACACTGACCCAGCAGCTCAGAGGCCAGACCCCTGCTAGTATTTGTAACTAAACCCTACTGCCCTGCCTTCTCTCATCGCTGACTTCTCATGCCTAATGAGAGCGCTAGCAGGGAGACTGCTGCATCATTGCAGGTAGGTCTGCTTTCATTAGCATTTAAATAAGGCCAGGAGGTGCAATGCCTGCACGCATCTTTTTATGTGGCATAATTTAACATTAGATTCTGACTCTTGTTGGATTGTGAAGTCTGTGGTTGCGGTGGGTTGATTAAATTTGAACAAAGGGGGTAGCGTGGTAACCATGACACCGTGAGCCCGCTCTGGCACCTGTCAGATGTGATGTTTCCTGAACGAATGTCTGCTTTAAGTCAGAGGCTCCACTTTAATACTAACCAAGAAACAGACAGACATAAGCCAGCAAAGCAGATTCTTAGTATCATTTCTTAATTTTATGTCAACCAAGTTGGCAACAATGTAAAAAAAAAAAAAAAAAAAAACTGTGTCAGTCTTGTTTTTTTCTGGGTACAAATTGGACACATTTTCTTCTTTCAATTCTCGATTCGGAGTTTTATTGAATAATATAATTGTGTTCACAGTAACAACCCACTTGGAACAAACCATTATGATGAATTTGCAAAATAAAGTACAGGCAGTTCTTTTTTCTTTTCATAACAAGAGCACTCGTTCAGGGAACACAGTGTTCCACTAATGCTTACTCTGGTTATGACTCGAGTGGCAAATTAATAAAACAAAATTTGGAAAGCTTGCAAACAGCAACACACTTGTAATGACCACCTCAGTAAAGGATGCTGATTGTAATGTCTGGCATGTGTTTCGCAGTGGTATGCCTTAAGGTGCGAAGAATGCTTAGAATAAAGCCGGATGGTGTGAGGTCATCTCGCTGATCTCAGATCTGTTTTTATTAAAACGGATCTGAGACTGTTTAAGACTGTTTTAAGGGACAGACACTAAAAACTACTTTCTCTATTCAAAATGATCAAAAAATTTTCTATTTCAATTAAATTAAATTTCTTTAAATTCCTAAAAGCAAATTTGGCATCTCAAACACATGAGCCAAATGTAGTGGCACCAAAATCTCTAAAAACGTAAACTTAGCAAATGGGAGTATCTCATAATTGTTAATTCCCCTCTTTTTCAAATAAACTGAGATTTGTGTGTGTGGATATTATATTAAAACCAGGTAAATATTACCCATCTTAGGAATGACATTATTATAAAAATGTGAATTACATCACAACATTTAAGTTGACTGGCCATAGCACCAAACAAAAGCACGTGTTTTTGTGTAAAGGGACTGAAGCAACAACTGAAATCGAAATTTTGCTCACTGTACAGGCGGCATTATACTGTGACATGTGCACCACCATTTATTAAACTCACGGTGGAATAACTTGTAATGTTAATGTCACTGCTACATTGTGGCCATGGTGATAAATTGCCTCAATAAAAATACAAAACATTGATGATGATAATAATAGCGATACCAAAACACCATACATTCAGGTACTGTAGGTTACACTACATTTTTGCATAAAAATGTGTGACTTGGGTCCTGTACAGTATCTCAAAATATAAAAGCTTATTCTTTACATTTCACAACAAGTGGATGCAGGCCATGCAACAGATTGCTTATTATCTACATAAAAAATATCAAGTCAGATCATGCTTCAAAGTCCCTGCGCCCCCCCCCCCCCCTTTTTTTTTGTCAAGTATCATAATCTTCCTGCGGCACTCTTGTCGGTGGCACTCGGAGAATCAAAAAGATTAAAGTGGCAGAATTCCCTCTGCTCTTTACAGCCTGTGGGAAATGTGCTAAAAGGCTTGAAGAGGTGGCACCGTGCGGCCACTTTTTCTCCTTGACAATCAAGAGAGCGGGTAGCTCATTCTCACTTGTGTTGGTACAGGATGCTGCCCTTCCCCCCCTTCAGGCATTAATGGCTCCCAGTCCACATGTGCACTCTAGGGATTCATAATAACACTGGCGGCGTCCTCTTTTTCTCTGCACTGGAAGGAAGCGTGAGCCTTCTCCAGATCCTCTATCACCACCAGCAGCCGAGCAGCGACGCTCTGACATGGCTTCATTTGCTGAACATTGCATTCAGCACCATCTATGACACAGACATGTGTAGATAAATTGATGGTTTTCTCGATAATAATTTAAACATCCTATAAATGTCATACCCACATAGAACCTAAGGGGATAATAATAGTAATAATAATAATAAATAATAACAACAAACGCACTTGTAACATGATAGAAAAGTTACAGTTTAGTGTTACCTGGTTGAATGTCAGAGTTCATCGTCTTTTCTTTATTGCACGCTGTCTGATCTCCATCTGGCATCTCCAGATATTTTTTCCTGCAGTATCAGTCAGAAGAATCACATCATATGATCACACAGTGACAGTTAAATATCTGACTCAAAGTAATGTCACCAGTGGTTTCCTGTATAGCAACATAGACCTCTAGTGTTCAGTAAAGGAACTGCATCCAGGCTGAGAATGTTCACACCTGAGTTTGTCTTTGCCCTGCAGAAGCTGCTTGTATATTGTCTGAGTCTCTACATCAGGATCCAGTGGGTCACTCCAGTCGCCAAGTGTCACAGCTGAGTGGGTTCTACTGCAGCCTGGAACTGAGACACAGCCTTATACTGAACTCCGGCACTCCGCAAACTCTGAACTTCACACCAATAAATATAACACATCCTGCTAATGATCCATTTAAATCTTTTAATCGAGGTCTCTACAAGTTTGTGCAGAATATTCAATGGAATAGCCTTAGTAACAATCAAACCTCAACTTCAGGTACCAAAAAATCTTAAGGTCTAATCCCACATTCAAGAATCAATCAAAGAAAGTCAGCGTGGTTTGGGGAGAGCAACAAAAACAGCCTGCTACATCCTAGTCAAACTGTAGTAAAGTAACAAAGTTTTATGGCATGGAATAAGTGTGTGCTTTGGGAGGTTGTTAGTTCAATACATTTGTAATAAACAAAGGTCCTCATTTTGAAACCTCGCTGAAGCAGTGTTAGAACAGCAGGATTACCAGCTCGGTCCACCTGCAGGCAGCAGGTCCACTTGCCACTGCGATGAACCCCCGGGTGAAAGGAGGGCAGCATGCGCTCGTTGTAGATGCTGACTTTCCTGATCGCAGAAAGCCACTGGTTCAGCTCATTTACATTCTGTTTGGAAACATTTAAATACCACAGATCATGAAATTTAGTGACTCCTCAAAGTCAAACTAAAAATCAAAGCAGCTTAAAAAAATCTGCAATTTAGATGTAGTCAGATAAAAAAAGATTCAAAGATAACACACATCTTTAAGACAGAAGTAAAAACTTCTATTTAGCCACCACCTAAAAAAAATCTGCAAATATAGAAAACTGTCAATGACAGCTGAGCTTTGTGTATTACAAAAAATAAAAGAAAACTTAAAAAGGTCATGCACTTTCTTGGTGACTGGATGGTGTACAAATGCACCTTGCACTGGATGTACATGGTGTGCAGCTGTCCGTCATTGTCCTGGGTGATGACCTGCATTACATTCTGCTGCTGAAAGGCATTTTCATCCACCCTCTCCACTGCGCACACACACTGAATAGCAATTGAAGAGCGCACCTGCAAACCACAGCACCAATTAAGACAGGTATGCACATGATGGTAATGACGTATCATGCTTTGCCTCTGGCATATTACACTAAGGACTTAGTGAAATAAAGGTGATATGTGATCACTGAGCAAATTAATTAAGTGGTTTCTCATACTGAAATATTTTGAACTCATTAACCTATGAGAAACAGTGAGAGACAGAGAGGAAGTGAGGATGAGATCATTGTGGCAGGAAAGGCTACTTTAAAGTGCAAATCAGCTACTTCCAATGGGAGCTCGTTTCACTGACTGGAGTGCTCCAACATGGAGAAAAGGAGCCAGGACATTGTCTCCAGTCTGATTTGCGATGTTCGTATGAATATCCATAGCCTTCAATTAACCCTCGCCTTTATTCCAGTCATACAAAGCAGAGACTGGCTCAAAGAGAGATATTCAGTGACTAGAATGCTCCCCTCAACTGTCTCCCACTCTCTGACAGCCTCTGGTTAGAAAATGAGAGAAAATCATTATCACAGGTTTAGGCACCACATTGTAATAACAGTAATGATGTTCTCACAAGAAGATCAACACAAATACATTAGAGCAAAGCTGCGGATGAGTAAAGTGTTTCTTCTTTGTGTGAGGCAAGGTGATGACTGTCCTTCAAAGGGCACAAATGGTGACTATTTCACCATGAGAAGGCATATTATACTTGTGTTTTTGTATTATTATTTTGATTGGTTTTGAGTATTTGATCCAGATGTCATAGGAGAACATGATTACAAGCAAGACTTGACACAGTGGCTGATTGCCAAAATGGCCTGTAAAGTAAATACTCATATGACATGTGATATGCAGTATGCTGGTGGAATATGAAACTTGCTGCTGGTACAGTACCAACCTGCCAATCAGGAGTCTTGGCATAAGACAACGTCTCACTTGTCAACCAGAAGTAGCGTTTTTTAAATGCAAATCGGGATAACAGTTGGGGTCCTTCTGCTTTGTGTCTGTGGAGGTACCCCTCTTTGACTGTGACCGAAGCAGTGAACACAGCCCTCTGAGGCACTTCAGATGCTATGCAGAGAAAATGGAAAACAAACATAAGGATGAGCTGTTTATAATCTGTATGTAATTGCCTATTCACCCAGATAGACACAAGGTGGTGCTGTGTCAATAAACTAACTGTATACATTCATTTCTTTAACTGCACTCTGTAACGCATGGCATCTCAATCTTGTTCCCCATGAGGCTTGGCTTCAAAGAGGAATAACAAGCGTCCACTTCTGTCCGACAAATTCACCTCAAGAGCATTAAATGTCAAACTGGAATTTAGGAGAAAAAAGTGGGTGTGATGTGAAGACGGAGGTTGAAACGTGATATGTCAGAGGGGGAAGATGTTTCACAACAACAGCCTCAGTAACACATGACATTAAGAAAATAGCCAAGACATGTTGGCTAACCAGTGAGGCAGCTTCTCACTTCAGCTCCCTGCCAGCTCATTAACTATGTCATCTCTTTTCCAGACTTCCAGCTAGTTATGAATATTTCACTGCAGAGCTACAGTATTGTTTCACCTATATCAGCTGGAAGCTGCTACACTAGCAGGTGGCCTGTGGCTGATTAGCTCAACAGCATGACCTCTGGACTTGGCCTTTGATTACACGTTGCAGTGATGTGTTCAGCGCTAACGGTCTTACCAGTGTCATGATCTATGTCAATTAACTTGTCCAGGAAGTCCTTGACAGAAGCCACACTGCGAAGGATGATGGGATGAAGAGGCGCCATCCACTGTTCTTTTCCGTGGCCCAGCTGAAGCCCCAAGTTGCCAACGCTTTGTAGTGCCTGGCAACCATAGAGACACAATATCAACTATAAACTCACATCTTCACCATATTAAATCTCCAGAAAATGACGGACCTGAGCGAGTGACTGCATATCTGAAAGTCAAAGATCAAAAGGGTCCCTGGGGCCAAGCATGCTGTGAGGCCCTTTGTCCAGCCCACACCTGGCCTAGGGTGAGGAGGAAGTCCCCCTCTACAACCCTCTCTGATGCTTGGCTTTGAACCACAGTCTGGTTGCAGCACACAGAGGTAAAAATAGCATGTTCCCTGTCTCTGTAAAGGACCCATGGCAACAGTTCTTCAGCACCATGGACAGCAACCACAAAAGCAACATGTGGGAGTGGACTGAGGTTTTACTTTTCTTCTAACATCTGGCAGACCCTTTGATTTAATGATATCAAGGTTGTTTTTCTTAGAGAAACTTCCATTGGAGTTTCAGTTATAACCTGCTTTCTTTGGTAATATGGTCTATTTCCGGTTTAAACGGGGCATAATGTTAGTAGGACCTTTTATGGCCATATTCTGTATAGTTGGTGAAAAGTCTACTCTGACATGTGTTGTCTGGATAAGAGTAGTTTTAAACTTTTAAATATTTCTTTTATGTCTCTGAATTATTAACAGGTGATTTTAGAGGCATTATAATTATATATTATCAAAATCTTTGTAGTTTACAAACTGAACTTTCAGATCATTTGAGTTTTTATTATTGACATAAAAAATGAGTACAATGTTAGTTCTGGGAGAACAGACTCAAACGCAGCCAACATTCCCAGCAGATCAGCTGATCTAAATTACAGCCCACATCAGATCAGCTGATTCCCTTCTGCAAATCCTATTAGCAAATCTCATATGGGGTGTACAAATTCTTCAGTTTACCAACTCTACCCCAGCTCCTCAATTTCATGTTATGCATGGGATTACCAACTTAATCTATGTCATGTATCTGTTGTCACTGATACCTGCTCTCTTCTCTAAGTCCATCTTGCAGCTGGTCTCACTACCTTTAGACTTTCCAGGTGGATGCAAAAAAGGGTGGGGAGGTCTCAGACCAGAGCAGAGACATAGTGCTAGATATAAATTACCGAAGATGGAATATCAATTTTATTTTGGTTATTCTGGCAGTACTTAAAAGTAGGCACATGTAGACTTACAGCATTACATAATTGCCAAACAAGGGGGAAAAAGCACGGCGTGGTTCACTGCTCTATCTGCCTGTACACATAACACAAACGTTCTATGTACCATATCTCTGCTTAATATTTTATTAGTTTTAAATCTAGAACATTAAAATCCATCTCCTCAGGCAGACAGCCTGTTGCATCACACTCAAGGCCTAAACCACTTTACTATTTGTTTTTTGCTGCACTTAAATGCGAAGTCTGGACATGAATAAATTATTCACAGCAGTGTCTATGTGTATGTCTGTGTCCTGAATCATACCTTGGCTAGTAGTAACAGTGTTCTGCTTGTACGCGTGTCAGCGTGCTGGTCTCTCAGCTGAAACAGTTTAGGTGTGAGGATTGCAGGCGCAAAAAAACGCAGGAAGAAGAATCCACTGATGGCCAGGTACTTCACATCCTGTACAAATTAGGACGAGTCACTGAATGGTGACAAGCTGCCTCAGGATAAGCTGCAGGTAAAAGTATCCACAAATACACTTGCATGCTTTCCCCCCCATGTGTGTGCTTCACACTAACCTCGTTCTCAGGCTCAGTAAATTGCTCCTCTACTCTCTTGTGCAGCTGTTTGAAGGCCACTCTCATTACAGGAGGACACTGATCGACTGAGCTCACGATTGATTCAATGATGCTGGTCAAATAGCTCTGCAGCATCTCCACACTGCTGTCCCGCACCTCAGCCTCTGACAATGCACCCTTAAATGAAATCCTTCTTCAGAGACAAAGAAAGATATTGTAAACAACTGAATCCCTGACATCAATCTAAACACCAGCTATCCAAGACAGACTCTAATCTGCTCTCTATCACAGTGGCTTGTAGAAAATCACTGATAACCTTCCTGTTCTTCATTATTGCAGTACATATGAGAGCGTGTTACTACAGAGGAACCTAAACAATGAGCGCTGTATTGACAATATTTAAACAGATAAATAGAGATAAATACAGGGGACAAGATAAGATGATGGTAGTTAGAGCTACTGCAGACATAGAGAACGTTAGATCCTGAATCTCCCTCCATGTCAGAGATAGATATCTCAGGGGGCTCATGGCAGTTGCCAAGCAACAGCCATTCCCCTTTTACATTTTTGTTTCATTTCCTCACATTGATGTCTTTCTCTCAGGGGTGAAGTGTAAAGGAAGTGGACAGTCTCCTGTGGCAGCTTTTCCCTTTTTCCCCACTTTAACATATAATTTGTGAACAGCACGCCTAACTCTACAGCCCAGAATCCCCAGCTGTCATTTGTAGCAGACCTGCACTATTGTTAGGTCCGAATATGATTATGGAATTGTGATCCAGCGAGATATGTTTTAAGTCTGACTTACCTTGTGCGGTTCAGGTCGATCTTACACGGATCAAGTTCAATGTACTTTTTCTCATCAAAGATGCGGTTAATGATGGGCTTCAACACCTCATGCAGATACAGCATGCCAACAGCCTGATAGCAAAACAATACCATATCTGTTATGGTCACTGTTATGTCTTTAGCTTTACTTGATCCATTCCCATGTTTCTAGTGTCTTAGTCCTTTAAAGGAACAAACACTGCAGGCTTGGGACTGTTCTTATGTTTATGTACCTTTTTAGGTTTTTGGCCAGCTTCCAGTTTTGTTTTAAAATAAAGTTATTTTAAAAAAAAATAGCAGGCAACTCATGCTTTCCCAAACAGCAGAGACAGAAAAACTCCTGAAATAATAAAAAATAAAAATAAAAAACTTCAGCTCACCTTCATGAACTGTTCCATGGCTTTGGAGGCAAGTGAGTTTGATCGAAATAAAGTGTTTGGATCACCTATGAGAAAAAAAAAAGGGGAAAAAAATAAACTGATTACAATATTAACACAGTATCTTATATATGCTTGAAAACAGTGGACATTAGTAAAAAAAAATGTATATATTTTTTTTCCTTCGTGTGAATCAGGTAAAATATATGGAGGGAGCTGTTTACTCCCTTTAAGGACAATCACAGCAATAGTTTTCAATTTTTTTTAAAAAAAAAAGTAAGAAGCTCACCATACACTGCAACAATTCATTGCTCATTTCCCATTATCCACCTACCGCTGTGCCTAAAATCACTTTTTATTTGATATATGACAGTGGAAATGGGGGGAAAGGATCACATTACTGCATCCAGTAGCTCCCAATCAATTTAATGAAGCTTCACATAGACCCTCATCAGGCACATAATTACGCTTGATGAAAAAAACCTGTGGAAGTGGAAGCTTTTCATACAGTGTGTCGAGCACTTTTTCTAGTCCTACCCTCATTTCACTTTTTCCTCTAGGCTCATTTATACATTTCTTAAATATCTATGCTTTCTGTGTAGTTTGGCGCACGTCTATCGACCAAGAACAAATAGTCCAGAGTCAGAGCTGAGGGCAGACCGACCTTGCCTCAATGTCATGTTAGTCATGCGGTGACACTAAAATATCCATGGTGATGAGACTGGTTTTCAAGGTAAATTATTTGCACCTATGGAGAAGGGTGGGTTTTCACCACTGCACAGTGTATGTGTTGTCTTGCCTGTGGGGGGGGGGGGGGGGGGGGGGGGGGGGGGGGGGGGGGGGGGGGGGGGGGGGGGGGCTCACAGGATCTATTCCTGATCAAGCAGTTACCGTTTGGATCATGGGGAGTTGCTATGGAAACTTAGGCACTATGCTTATTAGCAGAAACTACACCAACAGAAACCAAAGACCAGAGCTCAGTGTGAATTATCATGGGGATATGGTGCGGAGGCAAAAACATGACTAATCCAGACCAGAGAACAGCCAAGGGAAGACTGTTGGGTGAGTAAATAATTGGCACTGGGGTAGTAAATACAGTGTTGGGAGGCTTTTACTGCCCACACACATACCATAGCTGCAGTGTTCAGAGACCTTAATGTCAATTCAGCAGCAGCCCTCAGAGGGTCTCTGGAGAGTGGAGCAGTAGCAGCAAACTGGCACGTCCCAAACTCTGACTAATACAAATACTGACTAACAGAGATAAACTTACGCTACATATTCAAAGTGGCTCCACAGTTATCACATGGAATTTAGAGTACAATTACATAAGCATCATTATCTAACAAGAAAACATAAATTCTGAGCTATCAAAAATTACAAGATGGAGAACGTGAAATTTAAAAAAAAAATTAGAGTTTACACTTTTTCCCTTTGTCTTACTAGTGTGGTTGACTTCCCTGGTGTTAAGGTAATCCAGAAAGGGTACCACCAGTCCTTGTCCCAGGTAGATTTTCACTAGAGTCATTGCCACATCCTGTCTGCTCTCAACTGTGGTCACCTCCTCCAGCATGGTCAGAGCACTGCTATCCTCCACCTGTTGAGAGGAGGACTCGGGTCACGAGTTAAGAATTTTTGTGCCACTCGGAATCCGGATAAATGAAGCAGATGAGGTGCAGACGACTGCAAATAAACTGCAGATCAAGGGAAAAGACTAGCGTGGAGAAAGTAATGCATACAGCAGTCCCTTGAAATGATGAGTGACTGAGTGGTCAACAAAAGAATATCAGCACTGAAGAGGAGCTGTCATGCTGACCTCTGCAGGGGAGATTACCGACTCAACCAGAAGGTCGATGAGTGGCTGATAGTACATGGATGGCAAGATCTGATCCTCCACCAGACGCACCTTGAGACGCAGTGCTCCCAGCTTGCCACTGAAAAGAAAGGAAAATACCACAGCACTTCAGATTTTCAGTGATGACAATGATTGTTTGGGACTTGGTTAGACATTTGCTTAAACTCTGTTTTTTTTTTAAAATAAGGTGTTATTTTGCCAATAACAGTTTATTGGCAGATGAATTGCGGTTAAGGTAATAAATAAAACTCAAAGTACACAGTAAATCATCCTGCTGTTGGCAAGGACGTTTTCTAAACACAAGGCTCACCGTGTTTGGGAAAGATGACGCACCGCTTGGTCACAGTGCTCTCTAAATCAACAGTGGACTGGAGTGTAAAAACCCTTACAACAGTGTCATTTCCTAATGAACCCGAGAAATTCACTTTACTTTTATACTTCACTCAGCCCACTATTTGTTCTAAAATTATCTCAGGGTGCAGATGCTGTCACGGAGCTGGCTATACATCTGTGAATTTGCATATAAGTGTATGAAAGAGAGCTAGGATGAGAACAAATGCTTGGTGCATTTAAGAAAAAAAATGCAATGATTGCTACTATAATTTCAGTCTTGGCGGTTTCCAAAAGCAAAAATGCCTCTCTCTGCAGACACATGGTCACCACACAGTATAAACAAGCACACCCATAATCCTCACCCAGCATCAACCTCATTGTTTCCCAAGGGTAGCAAACGAAACCAGCCCTCTAACTGAGGTGTCTTGTGCAAACAAGCAAAGGGGATTTCCACCTATGGAAAAGAAAGAACAAGCAAGCATACAATATCAGACAAAACAAAAATATATATATTTTTATAGCAAGAAATACTGTACTTTTATAAACCCTTTTTTAAAATAAATTGAAATAGAATAAATATGAAACAAATTTAGACTTATGGCATCGTCACCTTTCCCAGAAAGTCATTCTTGCCCACCATGTCCCAGTCCCAGACCTGTACCGCAACAGTTCTCTCCTCACACAGCTCCTCTGGATCCAGCTCCAGCTCTAAGGTCTCACCCCAGTGAGGAAAGCGGGTCTTCTTGATGATCTAAAATCCAGCATTAAGAAATGGAAAGAAATCCAAAGATGAAACTAATCTTTAACATTTAAACAATATGCAATAAGGGAGCCATCGATCACAACAGAACACCTCATAGTTCAGACTTCAGTGCAACCCAGATATCCCACTCACGCATGCAGACAGAGCTCACCGAGGTCTCTGCACTGTGGTTGTTGAAAATAACTCTTGCAAAGGGATCAGAGGTTCCAGAAATGTCTCTTGGAGCCAAGTCTCTGTGGGTATCACCAGATCAAAGGACAAGAGAAATTATTAATCCACGAAAATGCTCGACTAACTCCTACTACCTGCTCTGCAAATTAAATAAAGTGTGCTTTAGCAAGGTAAGAAAGCCAAATCTCTACTTCTTACTTGACCTTATTCTTTCAAACTTAATTCACATTCATCAGAGCATGTTTGAATAACACAGTGTCAGGTCCTGATTGACATGCTCATTAGTCCCCTGCCTGAGAAGGAAATATTGTAGCCTGGGACACACAGATGGGGCAGCGAGTGGTGTGACAGTGGCGGTGTGACTCAGACGGGAGTGTGGAGGCCTGCAGGGTGATGGTGATAAGAGTTCAGTTCAAAAACAGTGATATACTGCCAGAGCTCAACTACAAAGAGCTCAGGAACACAAACATTTTTTTTTTAAAGATTTATTTTCAGGCTTTTTTGCCTTTATTTGAAAGTCTAGCAGTGAAGACTAGACAGGAAGGAGGGGGAGAGAGCGCAGGGGAGGACACCCAGCAAAGGACCACAGGTCAGACTCAAACCCAGGCCGCAGCAATATGGGTGCCTGCTCACCCACTGAGCTAAACTGGCACCCCAGCAACACAAACATAACCAGATTTGAAGTGATAATATGATGGCGCTATCAGATTTTCACATGGCACCTTCTGAAATGTTCGAGCCACTTTCGTCCGAGCCGTCTTTAAGCGAAGTCATCTTCCTGACATTTTTTCAGCGGGGCCAGGATTTCATTTTACCTGGCTTCAATTACTTGACATCGCAGATTGATCTTCTCTGTATCTTTAAGTAGCTCCAGGCTCAGGTGGATCTCTCCTTGGACTTCTTCATCAGGGTCAACCTTTGTGAGATTTAGCCAGCAATCTAGCCCTGACCATAAAGCACAAAAAGACATTAATCTCTAAAGCATTAAACACTGAGAAGAGCTGACAGAGATGACAAGAATATTGGAAAAAAAATTGTTGTCCAGTTAGCTAATGCTCTCAGGTGATGATTTGCAGAGTAAAATAATATTTTTTAAATCTTCTTTCTGACATTGTGTGGTCTAATCAACTGATAATCATTAAATAAAGTGCAGCTAATTAGTGCAAAAACATCTATAGTTCTTACAAATACAAGGAAAGCACAGTGGGGGGAAAAAACACCGTATAGTCCTTGATTGCCTGGACAACATGTACATTGTGTGATGCTGTTAAGATTCTACTTTCATTTTTCAGAAAATGAAAGAAAAGGTACGATATCAAGGCCAGGCTGCGAGAAAAATCCTGTGAGGGAGTAAATGACTCAGTACCACAATGTAGCAATGAATCACAGGAGTGAGGCCCATGCCAGGTGGCCTTCAGAAGAGAATCATCAATATGCAGCAAACATACCCCATTAAACTCTTCAAGTACTCTAATAAAACTACAACACCAAGACACAGTTTTTCAGTGCCATATGTCTGGCCCGACACGGCACAAAAGTGCTAGAGTTAATTCTAAAACAGACCTACTTTTAGTCTGGGATTGCCTGGAAACATCCAGGCAATCCCAGACTAATGATTCTTTATTTGGGCACCACTTTTCAATGAATACTCAGGAATCTTTCATTTGAGAAGCAATTCTCAGTTTCAGCAATTCGTGTTTCCTTTGTCTGATACTGGTTTTAAATGATCTGCAAGTCACAGCATTCTCTGTTTTATGTATATTTTACACGCAGTCCCGATTTTCTGGACACTTGCTGTAAATATTGTGACTGATGTGCATAAGTGAAGTAAAAGGTTTGAGAGAACACTATGAAACAAAAAAAATGAAGGCATGTCTCCTCAATCACGTGGACTTTTGAATCCATCATGGGATTCTGTGTGTGTTTAACCTCTGAACTCTGGTCATGCAGTCTTCCAGTTATAGACTAATGCTGATTTTTTTTGCCATGCCTTTAACTTGAGATCCAATGGCTTCTTTGTTCAGCGTAATCTTTCCAATAACATCATCGTGCCTGTAGAAATGGATAAAAAAAAAAAAGGAGAGAGAGGCTATAAGATACTGAGAGTCTGATCAAAGGTTTTTAGTGAAATGATTAATACTGGTCATCATGAGGAGAGAGAGAGAAAAAAAAACAACCTTTAATCACTCAATCTGGGCGACCATCTGTCTGATGATGTTTGTTTATTCAAAGCTCAGAGTTTTTCCCAAAACATGAAAGCTTTGCTTGAGTTTTCTACTCAAATATATCAATTCATGGCAAGTTAAGCAAACACATTGGACTGCCAGGCTCCATCAGTTAAGAGTAAATATGGAATAGTTTTGAAATAGCTTTGGTTGATGGCATTACCCAATTGTGTCCTCATCCATAACAAGAAACGAGAGTGAATGAAACCCCATCGGGAGATGCAACGTGTACTCTTCCCCCCAGAAAGGATTAAGGTTCTTCCACACTGTGGCGGTCCTGAAAAGAGAAGTTTAACATGCTTATTAAGCAGCCCGTGAGCAGACACATATTACATTAACGGAGGCAAAAACAAAAACTTGCAAGATATAGTTCACTTCTTTGTTTACATTTATATACTGTAGATGTACTACTACTACTACTACTACTACTACTGTGTCTGTGACAGCAGGGTCACAAACAGGTGTTAGTTGTTGTTAGAAAGGTCAGATGTGACAAAAAAAAAAAAAAAGGTCAGACATCCAACTGCTTCAAAATGATAGCGAGTGAGAAGACTCCTGGATTTTAAAAGGTCCTCTAAGGAGTCAAAACGAGGTCAAGCACAGCTGTGTATCAAATGGTCAAACCTCTGTACTTTCTGATACTGAGCGAAACATGTCTGTAACACAGAGTATTGTAAAAGTGCATTTAAAATGGTCAGATTCCTAATTTTCTAACCTTATTCCTATCATCAGTTCTGTTTTCAATAATAATGTTTAGTTTAATTTAGGTTAAATCTTGCAGGATTAATGTGCTTTGAAAACATCTACATTAAGAGAAGCAAGAGATGCTAACTTCTGAGAAATGCTTTGGAATCAAAACCAAAGAATCCCCTTACCTTTCATTATTATAACAAACCTTTTTTTAGTGCACCAGAATCTAGATGCTGCACCATTTATGAACATTACACTCGAGGAATCAGTTGGCCAGTAACACTACAAGTACAACATAATTAGTGTGAGTGTCTGCAGTGAATCATTGTGCAGTTTTCCCTTTACCACACCAGATGGAACAATACCCACTAAATTCACCCCATGTTCTTGTGAAAGTCCACAGCAAAGCAATTTTTTTCTAAAGAAATTTGCTTTGCAAAGCAAACAATACACAATTTACTACAGCTGCTTTCTAAAACTACCATCTTCCATCTGAAGAGCTTGGAGGATGAAATTATGCGCACTTCTTCACTCAATCTGAAACCACCTCTGAACTGGTGTGTTCTGCTCCAAGCTCCCAGCATTCACCTCGCTTACACTGGGCGCTCCCTGCAATAATTGATGCACCCTCTCCATGGTTACCTGTGGGTGTTTTAAAACCCAGACCAGTATCAGGTTCTCAGTGATGGAAGGGCCACGCTGTGGGTACCACAACACTGGTCGCACACACTCCACCCGGGGTTTACATGTGCAGAGTAGCGGGAGCACAGCCAGAAAGTAATGCAAATATACGAACTGTGATGACTCATATGGGGGCATATAGATGAGAATATTATCCAGCTGTAGCTCTACATAAAACACTGTTATTTCACCTTTACTGTGCACACCTTAATACAATCAGAGAGGACTCACCTGGCCACAACTTCATTGTCAACTTTTACAATGCAGTATGGATCACTGGTTCCGGAGCTTAAGATGACAAAGGGGGGAAATGATAGAATTAAACATAGCATGGCCAATTTACCAGGGGATAAGCTTAATTTAATCTTCCCTTGTCTTTTAATTATACTCAGGTCAATTTGCGTGGACCTGACTATCTCCCCTCTAATTCAATTAGCTAATTTACAGGAAACAGCGCACCAGAAATGGCCATATCTAATATAAGATGGGCGTTTTATTTCTTATCTGACTTGATAAAATAGCTATGAAGCAATGCAGAGGGTGTGTATATTTTAGCAGATTAGACCTGAGCACAGAAGCGCATGCCATTCAAAAAAATAATTACTTACACGTCTTTGGCCGGGAGGTTCCTGCCCTCGACAATACGAAAATAAAGAGATGTGTTTTTGGCCATTGTAATCGAGCAAGCTACTAATCCAGTTTCTTCTATGGTCCCATGCGCGCTGCTATAAACAGCGATCTTCCCCTCCGCTAGTGAGTTTTCTTCGTTTCATGACACCTTCAGCTCGTGACGGCGCACTGCCCACCAGCAGCGCGCGACACCGGCGCGCCTCGAGCCCGGTCAGTAGAGCAGGTCAGTGTACGCATCTGAGCTGGGACTTAGGGTGTATATATATATATATATATATAAAATAGCCAAAAAGACATCTCTTTATTTTCGTATTGTCGAGGGCAGGAATATATATATATATATATATATATATATATATATATATATATATATACACACACACACACACACACACACACACACA
>JAVDPK010001284.1:140637-190362 GCA_034780415.1 Cichlasoma orientale | reverse complement strand
ATACACACACACACACACACACACACACACACACACCCTGTCGTGTTAATTTGTCATATCTGATAAAGCAGCCCATGTCTTATGGAACTTTCTTTTTTATACAAAGCGCCACCTGGCGAGCATATTTAGCAACTTCATGCGTGCGCAATTATAGGCAGGCATCTTGAAAGTCGCCAACTCAGGGGGTCCTAGTTAGCGAATGGAAGTAAATAATTGTTCCGTCTTCACCGCTCGAAACCAGTCTGTTTTATCTTAAAGTGGCTTAGTAAGTTTAACACAGTGTTGTTCGTGCGTCACAATAGCCTTCAATAAATAACTTTGCTATGTTGTTTCTGGGAAAGAAAATGTAAATATATTAGCGTTAAATTTGCTGACCCTGTTATTGTTAGCTAACTAGTGTGTGCTCCTCCCATCTTTGCAGATGAAGAGATGGACAACTATCCCGGAGTCACTGGCGGTGATTCTACAAAACAACAAGAAAGGCATTACTATCTGTTATCCGAACTGCAAACACTGGTCAAAGACTTGCCGAGGTATCGTCACTTCCTCCACGGAGCTTAGAAAATTGCTGCGATATGAGGAGGTGTAATTTAAAGCAGTGTACCTCAGATGTAGTTGATTTATGACTTGTTTTTCTTTATTCTGCGTGGTTAGCTCCTTCCAGCAGCGCCTGTCCTACAACATGCTGAGTGACCTTGCACTAGCACTCATAGATGGGACGGTGTATGAGATTGTGCAGGGCCTGCTGGATATACAGCATCTGACAGAGAAGAATCTCTACAATCAGAGACAAAAGCTCCACTGTGAACACCAAGGTTTGTGATTGCTGAACAGGTAACACCCAGGAAGTGTCCCCTGTTCCAGCTTAGCTGGTTTTCATGTTGTCTGGTGATGTCTGTCATCATTTGAAGTAGAGGCCCGCACTACGAAGCAGGATTTCATCTTATCCAGGTAACTTCAGAGTTAATGCTGGGTTTTCAGTACTAAGAAAGATGGTTCACTTCTTACCGGGATAGATTGCCATGGTAACTTGTGCTGCGAATCAGGTTAGGTTCCAGATTAGAGATCAACAGGTATGAATTCACCCCCTATTGACCAGAAGAAAGTCTTTGTGTTTCCCCGCATCAGTACTGAATATAGATTCTTATACACAACTTTATTCTTTGACTTTTTTTCTCCCTCCTGTTGGTTGCAAACATCTTTACAACAATGTTATTGTTCTATAAGTATATTATCCCAAAACAGAGCACATCTTTGCTTATATCAAATTTATGTTTATATATATTTCTTTACTCTTAGACCGTTAAACACCACCAAGGCTGCAAGAAAAAAAACTGTCTTTTAAACATTAATTTTTTTTTTAAAAAAATTCATTTATAATCAATCAGATTCTCCCACATCTTAATGGTAGAGTTGTGATATTGATAACTGCCGCTGCCAACCCCATCCCTTTCATGTGAACACACGGGGGGAAATTCTCGGTTAACTTAGCAAGTGGATAAACAGCTTCGCGACCGCTTAACTTGATTGCCAAAGGGTAAGTGAATCTAGATAAGAGAAAGAAACCCTGAGTACGCTGAACTCGCTTCGTAGTGCAGGCCTCTGTTGGGATGAACTCCAGATGTTTCTAGTTGCAGATTTGTCGCAATCATGAAAATTCTAGCATTGAAAGCTGAAGTTAAAAATGACAAAATGCTTAAAACACAAACGTGTAGATGGGAATATAATTAACCTTGCTTTTAGGCAATAAGTTGTCAGCAAGAATCTAAAAAATGTATATGTAAAAGATAAAGTAACCTAAAAAGGGGTTTGAACTGCTGACCAAAATGGTTCCATGCAAACTGCACTGCATGATGAGTCACAGGCACTGTGTGTGATTTATGTCACAGAAACACACAGGTACAAGTCCAGTTAATGGGGCTGCTTTTTTATTATTGTTAATTTATAACCCCTGTGTCTCGTTTTGTTATCTGAAGATGTTGACGTGAATTTGGCAAGAACTGGTCATGGCAAATGTTTTTATTTTATTATTTGGCTACATCTTTACTCTTGTCAGACCTTATGGTATACTGGCAGACCTATGATAATGACATGTGCGGGCAGCAACATCTGGAGAGTGAAATATGTAGACAGCTATCAACAGTTAAACTGGAACACCCCCCCCCCCCATTCCTCCCATCCCTGATGTTTGGTATTTGTTGATTAACATCAGCGGTACCCCTGAAAAACACCGGTGCATCAAGTAATAAAGTTGCTTCTTGGAAATGGAAGCCTTAGTTATCTTTGCAAATGTCAGTGTTATTGATTAACTGGTTCCTTTTATGTACAGCACTCAAACAAGACCTCACACGAAAACACAAAGACGCCTTACAGTCATGTAAGTCTCACAACCTTGTGCTTCTCAAGGCAAACCAACAAGCAGAGCTAGAGGTAAGCACCGAAATTCTGACATCTCTGCTTACTGAATGGTGTTGCCTTATGCTTTTTCTTCTTATTTTGTTAGGCTTACTTATAGTTGTTTGTTGTTCCATCAGGCTCTGGATGTTCGTGTACGAGAGGAACAAAAAATGATGGATAAGAAGATTATAGCAGAAATAGATCAGAAAGTGATAGACCAGCAAAACACCCTGGAGAAAGCAGGAGTCCCTGGGTTTTACGTCACCACTAATCCTCAGGTTAGTTAATGATTAACCTGACCACTCAGCTGTTAAAATGCATACTAAGTCCTCAAATATAGCACTTTGTGATGAAGACAGATGTTCAGCAGAAGGCGAGACTCACTTCTCTTCAACCACTATGTGTGTTTCAGGAGCTGACGATGCAGATGAACCTACTTGAATTGATCCTTAAGCTTCAACAGAAGGAGTCTCAATCTGGACTTCTATGAGAAAGATGATAGAGTGACCTGTTGGTGCCAAAACAAACAGGAAAAAAAAATGTACAGAGGTCACAGGCTGCATATGGACACATTCCAGTAACTATGATCTCCCCCTGGTCTCGGCTAACATACAACACTCCTGTCTTCTAAGAAGCGACAATTTCAGAGTCTTGAACATGTGTTGTTTGTGCTTATCATCAATGTCATTAACATGTATAAGAAAGCTGTTTTTGAAGTATTCAAACGAGATGCAGTGAAGCGGTAGCAGGCTGTGACAGCTTAAATGTCACACATTGAGAAATGAAGAAGTGGTTTTGTTATTAATCATTTAAACAGGTTTAACAACCCTGAGATGGTGACGCAAGAGCCTCCTGAGACACATAAATGTCACCAGCATTTGAGGTCTAAGGGCAAGTTTTGCTGATTTATGTGGCCAGAGGAGTAACTGAGCAACAAAATATTTCTGTTGAGAAAATTTGTTATGAAAAACATCTGGTGTTTGTTTATGATGTTTATTTAAAATATGTAAATAGAAAGACGCTGTAAAGTTTTCAGTTTGGCTGTTCTGGCTGGTTTCTGAAGCAACTTTATTTGAGCAGTACTGTAATATTTCCTACACTTATATTTTTGTGTACGTTTTGGGTTTTTTTTTTTGCTTTTTGATCTGTGGGAAAAAAATATTCATGGTTATCATAACTGGATATATAGTTGAATTATTCCATGAATAAACAAAAGAGTAATCACAATTAAGGACTCCTCTGTGTTGTGGGTTTTTTTTTTTCCTAAAGTCTAACATAAAGCGGGGATCATCATGTTATGGGGTCGTACCACTGTAGTGGCAGATATTCAATCTCAGGCTTCATCTTAATGATAACTGACTAGTGGTGGTGTAATGAGGCCTGAGAATGTGTCGAATCTTTGCAGCCAAGCCCCGTAACAGCTCATTTAGGAGTACTGACATCTGCTGGGCATTTGAAATAAAGTATTCCTGCTGTTATGTTACATGTTGGCTGGGATCTTTTAGCATAATTATACTATTATTATGTCAGAATCTCTATTTGAGGTATTGCAAAGTCAGATGAAATAGATATATCCTGATCGTGGGATATCAAAGTATCAGTAGATCAGCTGTGGTATATCAATGAAGTATTGTGTATAGACAGTTCGTGGATAAACATTTACCGGAAGTGCTGGGGGGGGGGGCAGTGTTTGGGTTTCAGACAATTTCTTCTTTTTGGTATAATTTCCCCATCCTTAGAAAACACTCTCACAGAGGACTGAAGAAGCAGGGGTGCACGGAAACTGAAGTTTGTACATTTGAGGATACAGTTGCTTCTGATTATGCCACTATACTAGTGGATCACACTCACCTCAGGTCACGCAGAACACCACCTCTATTTCCCGCAGGTTTTTTTTTTTTTTTTTTTGCACGGATCTGCTAGATAGAAGTGTAGCAAAAGTCGAGTGTGAAAAGAGCCGGTTAAAAAGCTGGGTGACCTGCACTGTAACTGACGACTTATGTGTATTTTCAGTGATCGGAGCAAAACTTTAAGACTTCACCCATTAATATCTATACAGGCTTGAAGGCTTATTTCCAGTTCTCACTAGTGATGTATATTTTTAAATTTTATTCACAATGTAGGACTCATATCTATGCTCTTGATATTGGCTACTACTCGAACGTAAGAAAGATGATCAGATACTGTATATAGGCAATCAGGAGTCCTTATTGCATTGGGATTTACTGGCCATCTGTTTCCTGCTTGGCATCTGGCAAAAATGCAGTCTGGTCAGGCATTCATTTATTTATTTATTATCCTTTATTGACACTGAAGACAGGTCTCTCTCTTTTTTTTTTTGGCAGTTCATGTTCAGAACTGTGATTATACAGGTTCCTTTTAAATTTCATCCTTATCCATTGTGTTTTACTGCACACTGGGTACATGTACATAGTAAATTCACCGGCCATTTAGTTAGGGACCCCCGTCCCACTGCCCACCCTCCAGTGAATTAAAAATGGGTGGAGTGCAGCGGGGAACCCCTTTCAGAGGGAGTGCTGCGCCTTTAAGAAGCAGCCAGGGCATGTTGGTTTTATTCCTCAGTGCACCTTCTGCTCCATCACCAGAGGATGAACACCGGTAACTTATCATAGATCCGCTTCACAGATGAGAAACCTTGAGCAGCAACGGTAAAGCAGTCATTGACTTTTTATTAATGGCATTACTGTCGTTTGTTATTGCAAACGGAATGTGGATTAAAAACTCACACCCATGTGTGAGAAGTGCGATGTAGATCCAGGAGAGAGGCAGCGCGATGCACTAGTGATCCTCTCCTTGCCTGCGTTTCCATTTTGTTATAAATTATTAATTTAATTAACGACGCATATTCCTCTGTCCATCTATTCTTATTTCTATTATTTGGTCGTGGGTTGGCACGCTTGTGTATGAGTCTATTGTACTTGACAGCGGTCTTATTTCTAGAGGGAAATAAAGCGTTACGTAATTATAATGGAGGCATCCTGTTGTCGCCATATGCCGATCGAAGCCAGGAATCGGACGTTGCACCGCCCAGACCGGGAGGAAAAATATTTGGAATTACAGACGTAAAGACTAAACGTATCAAACTGATCTGAAATCCATTTTCTTTTTTCAGCGTTAACTCTATTTGATGTTGTATTACATCAGTGATGCCTTTTAGATGACGTGGACTGGCCCACTGCGTGTTGAGGGCAGTGCCACTCATTTATAGACTCTCGGTTTAAGTAGAATAACATAAATACAAATAAAAAGGTAATGAAGTAAACGCAATACAGCACAGAAATGAATGTTTAATGAGATCTAAAGCTTTTTGTCGTTGTGGATTCTAGAGGACAGGGTTATAAAATGTTGTACATAAAAATGTAAGAAATTTAAGTAATCTGACTTTGTGACTTTTTTTTTGTCCAATGTCACTATTGTTATTGCGTTATTGTGTATTAGCTCATTCTGTGATAGGGAGCAGGACCCAGATTCAGACATTTAATGATTTGTGCTGGATGACTGAAAATATTGTTAAATGCAAATGCAGGACATTCAAAATCACTATAGATTTTATTTTTGATTATAAATTCAAGGGCATCGAGAACATTTCTTTAAACATACAGGCCAAGCTTGAAAGAAAATTTTTTGTCCAAAGTGGCATTGCATATATACACCTACTGTAGGTATATGTCTAAAAATAAACTTTGCAAATCACAACAAAACTCTATGAATGCAGCTGCTGCAATCATTTTTCCTCTTCTGAATGCAATAGTTTTTTGTTTTTTTTTCCTTGCAGGTCCTCTTCATAAACAGGTAATGGATCCAGTGTGACTATTAAAACACCAACCTGCCCAGCTGGCCTGCCTAACCCTTTAGCTATGGCAACCTGTCCGAGAGGCTGTGCGCCAGCGGTGCACCTTTGTCAGAAACTCAACCGCCTCAAGACACTAGAAGATGACATGATGGCAACTTCCTTCAAACGCTGCCTCTCCACCCTGGACCTGACGCTGATGGGTGTTGGTGGAATGGTGGGCTCTGGCTTGTATGTTCTCACAGGAACAGTGGCCAAAGACACAGCTGGGCCTGCTGTCATCATATCTTTCCTCTTCGCAGGTATTGCTTCTTTATTGGCTGCCTTTTGCTATGCGGAATTCGGAGCACGCATTCCCAAAACGGGATCTGCCTACATGTTTACCTACGTCTCCGTGGGGGAGGTCTGGGCCTTTCTCATCGGCTGGAATGTGATTCTGGAGAACATGATTGGTGGGGCTGCGGTGGCTCGTGCCTGGAGTGGCTATCTAGACTCCATTTTTAACCATGCTATCCAGAATTTCACTGAAACGCACATTATGCAGTGGAACATTCCCTTCCTCGCACATTACCCTGACCTACTCGCAGCAGGAATTCTGGTAGTTGCCTCGTTTTTCATATCATTTGGAGTTCAAGTGTCCTCTTACCTCAACCACATCTTCTCCACCATTAGTATGGGGGTCATTGTTTTCATCCTGGTCTTTGGTTTTGTGCTTGCTGAGCCATCCAATTGGAGCCAAGAACAAGGGGGCTTTGCACCTTACGGGATGTCTGGAATATTGGCAGGTTCAGCCACATGCTTCTATGCATTTGTGGGCTTTGATGTAATTGCTTCCTCAAGTGAGGAGGCAAAGAATCCACAGAAGGCTGTCCCTATTGCAACTGCTATCTCCCTTGGATTGGCAGCAACAGCCTATATCCTGGTCTCCACAGTGCTTACACTGATTGTTCCCTGGCATAGTCTGGACCCCAACTCAGCTCTGGCAGATGCCTTTTTCCGCCGTGGCTATAGTTGGGCTGGAATTGTTGTGGCAGTCGGTTCCATATGTGGTGAGTTCTATTTAAATAGCCGTTGGTGCAATATGTTTACCAGCAGCATTGAGTTATCAGTGCTGTATTTTGACTTGTGTTCTTTTTATTCCACTTTCTAGCCATGAACACTGTGCTGCTCTGTAATCTCTTCTCCCTCCCTCGGATCGTGTATGCCATGGCAGAGGATGGACTGTTCTTTTCCGTTTTTGCAAGGGTCAATCCCATCACCAAGGTTCCTGTTAATGCTATTCTGGTGTTTGGAATCCTCATGGCCACCATGGCTCTCATCTTTGACCTGGAGGCCTTGGTTCAGTTCTTGTCCATCGGCACTCTACTGGCTTACACCTTTGTGGCAGCGAGTGTTATCGTTCTGCGCTTCCAGCCCGAGAAAACCAGCTCCAAGGGAACACCTTCTACATCTCCCAACCCCAATGCTGAGCCTTCCCCTGCCCCCTTGGAATCTCAGACCATAGCTGAGGACAGCGAGGAGCCAAAGCAGTATGAGTCCTTCTCAGACAAACTCCAGTTGGTAGAGAGGCAGAAGCAAAAAGAGCGGCGTGGTGTCGGGCAGCTGAAGGCGTGCTGGGAGCCGTACCTGGACAGGGTGCTGGGGGACTGTGAGCCGGGTGAGGTGGTAGCCTTCAGTGTGCTGACTTTGATAGTGAGCTCAGTATCCCTTTGTGCTGTGATAGAATTTGGAAACAAACAGCTGCAGCTGCCGTTGTGGAGCTTCACAATGCTTCTGGTGATTTTTAGCTTAGCCTACATTCTCAGCCTAGCACTTATATGGGTCCATGAGCCACAAAGAAACAACAAAACATTCCAGGTGAGCTTTAATGGCCATTTTTTCAAGTCTGTATTTCAAAAAAACTGTACTACTTAGAGACTGACAGGATGTTTATTATTATGCAGGTACCTCTGGTGCCACTGACTCCAGGTGCCAGTATCCTCTTTAACGTATTCCTCATGATGAAGCTGAGCCTTCTAACGTGGATTCGATTCACTGTGTGGATTGCCGTAGGTAAGAGGACATCAGAACTTATGCAAACCTCTTTTGCCTATGCTCCAGTATATTCCTGCAAACATATATATATATTTTGCCCAACTTAAATAGCGAGCACATGGATTTTACTTTGCACAGCCGGTTTGTGCAGCTGTCTCTCCACACAGATACTGGCCGTCAGTGTTATCTCAGGAAGCGGTTTGAATACACTGCCATAAAACATCTGCCTTTTGTTTCACATGAACTTAATGAAGCCTATATACGTGTTGCACTACCAGGTTGACTGGTGTTAAAAGGTCTTCTGACACAGGAAAACCTTTTATTAGCAGTCCTCTGAGGCACTGGTCAAACATCTTTTTAATGCCCTATCTGTTAGAGGGGATCACTTGGGAAACGTGATTATCTGTATTAGCTTAAGGCTTATTGGGCCACTAAACCTTTTAAACATCCCTGTCACACTGTTGCAAGTTGACAAGATGCGCACTTGTGGGATATTACTCTTGACAGGGCTTCTGGCTAAATTCTCACTCCCTCGAGGCAGAAATGGATACTTACCTCCCTTAATGGAATTTGATGGGGGGGGATTTTTATCTTTAACTCAGAATTAATGTGTTGCTAAAGTAATAAATAATATTTGGCTTTTTGGGCCATTATTGCACCACAGGAAACACAAATTGGCAGAAGTAGACGCGAGCTGCGTCCACACTGGAAGCGATTTGCTTTCTGCACTTTGCTTTGAAGTTGACCGCTGGTCGCGTGCGGCCATTCCAGGCTCCAGTTGCCTAGGTAACCCTCTAATGTAGGATCAGGTCATTTTCAATCAACGGTATCTTGCGCTCAGACCGGTAGTTGCTTCAATCGCTCACCTGGAAGTGGAAAAAAGTTTGTCTCAGGTTCCGCTCAGCAGTTATTTATTTTCAGTTGCTTGAAGTTGCGGAATGTCTGTCACTTTCTGTGGTCTCTGGTCGCCACGTCGCTGCGGATTGCTTTTAGCGTGGGTGCAGCTTCACTGGATTTCATTTCCTGTAGTAAATGTAAACCCTTTTGAAATAGTTAGGGCTTCTAAAATAGCAAAGTATCAAAGTGGCCAGTCTTCAAAAATACTGCAGTAATTTGAGCCTTAATAAAACTCATATAGGTGAGGTATACAAAAATGTAATGATTTAGCTACAGAGACTGTACCAGGCTGTAAACTTGATTATTTTGACTGTTAAGCAGAGCTTAGGTCTCACTTTTGGAGCCAGCCTCAAGTGGCCATTTGAGGAACTGCACTTTTGGACACTGCATTGGTCTCATTTTTCAGCCCTAGAGGTTTCCAGTGCGTTAAAAGCAAGGCATGACTAATCATGTTTGCATTAGCTTTAGCTGTATATTGTCTTAACCACTAATTAGTGATTGTTAGCATGCTAACCCTTCTTTGTGACCACAGTGAATGCAATAAGCTGCTTAATACCATCATTGTTGGCTTTGCAATCAAAGGTACATCAGCATGCTGACTGAAGTATTCACCTAGAAGTGCCATTTTGCCATTAGCACGCCTATAAGCAAGTCCTGTGGTCTTAGATGGCCGATAACTGTAATATCAGTTCAATTTGAAAATTGTAATGTCACTTCATCAGTACTTAAAACACAAATAAATAGATACCCCACACATATTCATTTTCACCATGACAAAAAAAAAAAGCTTTTAACAAAAAAATATAATTTTTGCATCATGTTTTGTACTTGTGTGCTGTTTTGTAGAGTCTAATTGATGCACCAGTCCATCTTGTCTCTTTCGCAGGTCTTTTTGTGTATTTTGGTTATGGGATCTGGCACAGCAAGGAGGGAATACGGGAGCTGCAGCCCAAAGACATGGCCGCGCGATACGTGGTGCTACCCAGCGGCAGCCTGGTAGAGACAGTGCAGTCCGTTCAGCCCGACAGTCAGGTGGACACCTCAGCGCACCACATCGATGCCCCCACTGCCTCAGCACCTGAGGAGTGCACCAGAACGAGATAATGTGTAACCAGTCATAATCATTAAAACTGCCTGGTATGTTGTCGCCCAGTCATATGCTGTACTATAACTAGTGTACTATCTGTATCTCACTCCCTTTAGTGTGTGACAGGCTATACTTATTGCTCTGCAAATGTATGCACACCACTGGCGGGGATGCACTCCTTCTGTCTTATTGTGAAGCCTATTTGTATATCTTGTAATATTCAAATGTACAGTAGAGAGCTTTATTACTGTCCCGTAAACTTATGGCATCAAAGTTGTGTTACATCCTTTAAGACCAGCTCTTTTCTTGCAACCTTGCCAGTTTATCAGAATCCACATGGTTGTAGGTTATATATGGTGCTTTCTTTGTGACAAACTGTGGAGTTTTTTTTTTTTTCTTTTCTTTTCATGTTAACACAGCTGCGGAGTTGGAAAACCAATATCTCCTTTTTTTTGTTAACCGAGTGGAGGACAGCTCACTACATTTTTGAAAGAAATTATTTAATTCACCTTTTCCATTGTTTTCCGTTTGTTTTCATTTGAACAGAGGAATGCACAGAGTTGAATTGTGAGTTTATATTTTCGCCTTTATGAGATTCTTCTCCCCAGAGCCTGCTTTAGCATTTGGATCTATTTAATCAATCTCCTCATTTTGGTACTCATAGACTTCCCTAAGTATATTTGTTTAGGACAAAGTATTTAATCCTATATTATAAGTAATACTCTATGTATTTATTTTTTCTATTAGTACTAGTCATACTCTTCTTTTATAAGTTAGCATAGTCTTTCTTGCCTGTCTTATTTTTTGTGTGTCACTATATTTGTGTTATATGTTTTGCATGTACTTCTATTAGTCTAAAATCAGTAATTAGCTGGCTGAACACTTCAGGTCATCTCTCAAATCTCCTAAATCCCATCCCATGACCCTGTTCTTTCTCTTCTGTCACCGATCTTGCACTTGCGGTCTTTTTCTCATGCACCTTTAGTCAGCAGCCCCTTTCCCCTCTCGCCCTGTCTGTGTGAGATTATATAACAAAGCACTCCCCTTATTGAGATCCTATGACTGATCTTCTGAGGCAACCTGGGAAATTAGTTGTTAAATGAACATCGAGGCAAGCACAAACCCATTAAATGTGAGTCTTCACACACACACACAAAAATTGCAGACATTGGTGGTTATGTTAAACTGGGATTTGCGTCACTCCCCGAGGGCTTTCGTAATCCCGGCAGATTTACAGCGGTCCCTGTCGCCAACCTGCCGCTTGACCTAGATTAGGGAAAGGCGCACATGTGAGAACCCTCACATCAGACGGATAACATTCCCACAGTTTGCACTCGTGTCGATCGTTGAATTGGCATGAGGGTTTATTTTTTATCACAAATATTGCTTAATGTACTGAAAAAAAAACATGTTTATTCTGCTTTTATTCTTCTTAATTTATGTTTGCATGTGTTACACAAGAAACCGATGGCCTTAAACATGTTGTAGTTCATGTAGACTGACTTCCAAAGCTAAAATAGTCAGTCTGAATGGTTCAGCTGTTTATTTGTCTGATAGAAACTGTTATACTGCACATGATGCTTTGAATTATTAAACCAAAACACAAATGTAGAAGAGAATGTACACTAGGAGGCATTTTGGCATAGTTTTAAAAAAGGAGTCAGGTTCAAGAGAATTTTGTACAACTTTGCACAGTTTGCAAACTATTGTCTTGTAATTTTGTGTCACAGTTATGCTTTTATTGTTGGGCCAGTGATAGATATTCATACTGTGGTGCTTTTTAAAGCTGAACATTCTCACACCTTTTTCTGTCTTTCTTTGTGCCAGCAAGCACAGTTCTAAATGGTCCAAATCTTTTCTTACTTCTGAATAGTATTGTAGTCCGTTCTCTGCACATCAAAGTCTCAAATCTTCTTCGGATCAAGTCTGTTGTGGTGAATGTCTATGTAAAATGCAAAAGACTGAAAAATAAATGTTTTGAAGCAGCATTTACAAAAATACCGTGCAGCGTTTGATTTCAGGTGACCTCTTAGAGAATCACATCCTAAAGAATGTATTATCTGCATCCTCTGAGTGGCTTTGTGTGCAAGGTGCTGGTTTTTGTCCAGTCAAACCTCTGCATGATCTTATTCACTTCATCTGTCCATGGCTTTAATGTTACGGGTCATCAGCGTGAATGCAACGATTTCACTTGTTTCTTTGTCCTTCAATAGGATTTTATAACTGTTTTAAAAATCTCTAATACATCCTGAGGATCTGTGTTCCAATTTTTGGCTCCGTACTTAATATGTAGGAATTTTAACTTAATATTCAGTGTTTAGTACAAGCCTGCAATGTTTATACTGGTCTCTTGTACATTTAAACAATGGTGTTGGATGTTGGGATATTTAGGTTTTAAAATCTTACTTTCTGCCATATACAGATTATATTCTGTTATTGTCATTAAAACCTGTTGGTTTCCATGTAATAGCAAATTGCATGCATAGTCCACTGGAGCATAGCAATACAATTTACTTTCTCACACAAGTATAGGCTATCTAAATAAACAATATATGCAGTTGTAAGGCAACTGCTCATTACAATGACTAAATACCACAGTTCATATGAATAAAATGTTTAGTCAAGCATAGTATTAAAGATCATTTTCAGTGACATCTATAGAACTGGTTGAAAGTGCTTAAAATTACCTTGAATTACATACTTGATGACACAGCTGTGCTTAACCCAATCAGGGATTAGCCTTCAGGTTACACGCTGTCTGTGGAGCGATTGAAACGACAGGTCATGTGTCCATTCAGGTCGAGCTGGTGAAAGGTGGGTGTTCATACTAACACGATTAGCTGTTTTAATCAGGTTTTTGCAGATTGATACTCTTTGTGTGACTGAGGTTACACGGTTGCTGTTTGCATCTGGCATTCAAACACAAGTCATACGGGATGAGAGGCACGGTGATCTGCACTATGTGTGGTCTTCATCTTAGTGCACTAAGGATGTACTGTAAAATTACACTCCAGAGACTGACCTGAAGGTCAGAAGGGATTCAGCAGAGCGTGAATCATGCAAGCACTCGTGTTTTCATGGAAACTCCCGTTCCCCATCCTTGTCAGCTAGCACACAAATAATGACACTGACATCTGTCTCTGTGACATTCAAGGTGATTCACCCCACCTATTTACTTAGAACCATGTGATCAATCCACGGGGAAGGCTGCCCATTCAGATATACCCAGACTTGTTTGAGAAAGATATCATATATCATGAAACCTAATATGCAAGAGCCATCACTGCCCTATTTTAATAGCAATAATTAAAAAAAAGTTGTTGATAATGTGTTTATTGTGGACTTATTCATCTGAACATGTGACATTAAGTGGTAACAGTTGCAACCTTCTCCCATAACTGTACAGAATGACAATGTGAAATAACAAAAAAGCATTAAGCCACTTATAGTTGTTGACAATAATCTTTAGCAGAGGTGTATTTCTTGCAAACGTAGCTTCTGTTCACTCTTCCGAGGTTTCATTTTTTCCTCTGATTCCAGCCTCGGGAACGGGAAAGCAGAGAAGCGCTGTGTGCTTTTGCGTCGCTTTTAGCAGCGGACCCTGTGTTGAGGTGGAGTGTTTGAAGGTGAATTAGTGGGGACAAGGGGGAGGCAGATACACGATCCTCTGACCTGGCTGACTCTACACTGCTCCCGTCTCCTCTTGCTTCCTTTCCTCTGTTAATGTACCCCAGCCTTGCTGCATCACTGCTCTGCCTGTGGAGCAAAGAAGAAGGCAACAATGGATCCATAGTACTTTGATTGCTCAAACTAATCTAAAGAGCAGAATACCTACATTTGACTTCTTTGCATTTCAGTCTGGTGATTTTGTTGTTTTCCTATTGGTGTGCTGGCCTGAGGGGCAGTCCATGTCTGCTGAGGGGAGGCTTCCTATTAAAGATTCATATGTATAATTTTCAGTAAACCCATGAACAACCACAAAACCCTGTTTCCAGTTGTTTATTCATGCACAATCTACATTTTTCACATATTTTTACATTACATAACATTACAATAGTCCTACCTAATGACTTACCCTGCTGGCATTATGTTGGGCTTTTTCCCCCAGCTTCTTCAGACTTCTGTGAAGGGTGGCATTTTCCTGCTCCAGAACTTTTATACGAATGCTATTTGCTTGCAGTTGCTGCTGCATATCCAAAAGCACATTTCCTGTACCTTTTCACATACAATACAATAAATTAACTGCACATGGTTATCATACTCAAAAAAAAGAAGCTGCTAAGAAACAAACAAAACAAAAGATTGAACACGGGATTAATACCTTAATTTTCCAAGTAATGCATGTGCACTGAGTTTTGTGATTTACTGTCTGTGCCATGTACAAGTGCACAGAATCATTTTTGTGGTCTTATAATTCACACTTTGCCACATTAGCATTGTGTACTTTCCAAACTATTACCAGCCGCTGTCGGCTAGTGCTCTAGAAGTGCAAATACAACATTTATTTGCCTACACGCAGGTAATGTTAGTCAGTGGGTGGTTCATAACTGCCTACTCTGTGGTTGGGCCAGTGGGGTCAGCTCTGGGAAAGCCACCAACAGCCTCTCCTTCTCCCTCAAAGCTTGCACATATTCCTTCAGCTCATCCGCGCAGTTTTTTAGCTCGTCTGCATTTGTTTGTAGTGTCTGTTTCTCATTTTGGAGCTTTAAACACGAGTCCTGATGAGGAAAAAATATAAGAGCATATGCTACTAGGTTTAAACATATCTGCTTTGGGTATAATTATGGGTAATGTGCATTTAAGAGCTCTAATATACTGTACCTGCTGTTGAGTCATCTGAGCCTGAAGTTCTTCCTTCTCCTCTGACATCTGTTGTAGCTGATTGCGTAGGCCGATCTGCCTCTCCTCTCTCTCCCCCAGCTGCCCCCGCAGCTCTTCACACTCTTCGTCGAGAGCGTCAACTCTTTCTAACAAAGATTTCTGCTTTGCCTGCATTGACTGGATGCACAGCCAAACAACACCTGTATAAATCTATTTGAATACTGATTCACACGCAAGTCTGTCACAGTCTCCAGTGGAAAATAGCAAATAATCAGATGTTTGCTGTGATGCTGACCTCTTGTTGACGACAAGCACTCTGGTACTTGGCTTTCTCCTTGTCAAGAAGGAGCTGAGTGTCAGAGATCTGACTCTCTAACTGCTGGATCCTGTGCTGTAGTTTAGAACAGGCCTCTTCCTCTCTTTTTAAGGTCTCCAGATTCTCCTGCAGTTCTTTCTTTTCATATTCTAACACAAAAAATAATTAATTAGCCAGCATAAAGGTTTATTTTATGTGTACTCTGCAAAACATGCTTATTTAAAAATGAAAGAAGGATAATAGATGACTCTTATGTAGGTGTGTGTCTTACCAAGTGCTTGTAAAGTATTTTGCTGCAGTGCTATTTCCTCCTTTAGTTTGAAATTAATCTCCTCCAAGGACAGAGTTTCTGCGGTAAAAATGTGAAAGTAGTAAAAAGGGTCTCTGTGAATTGTCATCATGTCTATTCATGAGTTTACTCACGCCTCTTATGTTGTTGTTGCTCCTCTTGAAGCTTTTGTTCTGTTTCTTTAATGGATCTTTGTGCTTTCTGCAGTGAAAACTCAAGCTGGACTAAGTTTATTTGAAGATTTTCCCTCTCTTGCTTGAACTCTTTTTGCACTCTTTCCAGCTCGGACCTGAATCTTTTCTGTTCTGTTTCTGCCACTGCTAGTCTGTCTTTGAGAGGCTGTACCGTACAGCGCACATCTTGAAGATGCTTTTCCAGCCTGCGCATGTCCCTGAGCTGTTCATTGGCCCACTGGGAAACATCACTTGCTGTCATACGTCCCAGCTCCAGAGTGTCATCCACAGCTGCTAGGAGAGGTTGCAGAGATGAGGGCAGGCCCTCGCTCTGAAGCAGGTCTACCAGAGCGTCTCCTGTCTTTCTCAAAAGAGTTTGCACTTGATGGCATGCATTGCATGGAATGAGTGATGATTCAACAGTCTGGCAGCTTTTGTTTTGACTGTCAAACACGGGAGAGCATGGTGTGCTGTGGGTGGGACTGGGAGGTGCATGATTCTGCGGGGAGTTCAGTTGAGGCGAGACAGGTGATGCTGTCTTTGTCTCATCACTGTTTGTTTCTGTCTGCTTCTTACTGATTCCAATCTCCTAAAAAAAAAATAAAGCAAGAACATAAAGTATTGAGATCTATCAGTTAACTGGTAATGTTATGCCATTATTTTATTATTATTCATTCATTAAAACCAAGCAATGTGCCTACCTTTATGTTGGCAAATTGAACTAAATTGCTCCAATAGTTTGTGACTACCAGACCAACCGACAGACATCCTTTCTGTGGCGTTTGTTCTCTCCTGTGGCTGCACCTCAGTTGCTCAATGTAAGCACTGGTGCTTTGTACAAGAAGCAGCAGTCTTGTTCAGGCAGTGAGGGGGAAAGAAAAGTGTTTAAACTGTTTAAGGATTATTATTTATTTAATGTTATATATTTATACATTGGGCAACGGCATCTGCCACTTATGTGGTTATGTAGGTTACATCATAGGCTTTACAAAGAAGTCTAAATAAGCCATTAGAAAATAGCAACACATATGTGAGAATGTTGTTCATTGGCTACAGCTCAGCATCCAATAGTATCATCCCACACAGACTCTCTGAGATGTTGATCACACTCAGACTGACACCTTCCTCTGTAACTGGGTGCTGAACCTCCTGTCAGACACACCCCAGTCAGTCAGAGTTGAAAATCAGACATCAAGCATCAGAACTGTGAGCACAGGAACCCTTCAGGGGGCATGCTGAGACCACTCCTGTACATCTTCTTGACTATGACTCTGTGACCTCCCAGATTAACACCAGTATTATAAAATTCACAGATGATACCACAGTTATAGCTGATCACTGACGGGGAGGAGACTGCATAGAGAAGAAAAGTGGCAGGACTGGTGATTTGGTGTCAGGCAAATAATCTCTCCTTAAATGAAGATAAGACCAAGAAGATGATTATTGCTCTGAGGAGGAGAAATGCAGCAGCGTACACTAATACACATCAGTGAGCAGAAGCAGAGAGGGTGAAAACCTTTACACACACTAGTGAGGATCTCACCTGGTCTCACAACACCCAACAGCTTCTCGAGAAGAACAGCAAAGACTGTACTTTCTAAGATGGCTGAGGAAATCTGGCTTGTTGATCAAAATCCTCAGCAGTGTTTACAGATGTATAGTTGAGAGCATCATCACTACCTTAGTTAAAGTGTGGTACTGGAAGCTGCACTGTCCAGGACAGGAAGGCTCTCCAGCGTGGGATAAAAAACTGCACAGTTCATCAGAGGAGCAGCTTTCCCATCACTACAGGATATTTACCACCATGGTTGTCAGCAGGACCCACAACATCATTTAGGACAATACACACCCACAACACCACCTCTTCCTACTTCTGACCATCTTACAGAGGTCTGAAACAAAAGAAAATAGTTTCTCCCTGCAGGCCATCAGACTCCCCTCTCCTACCCCATCACTACTGCTGACTTTTCCTCTGTTTTCCTCTGTTATTATTAGCTGGTATTGCACTAATTTGTACAGACATTTTGCAAACTTCCACGAGGCAACTCAGAATTTCAAGCTCTGATCTCTCTAACTAATTTTATTGTGTCATTCACACATTTATTACTTTCACTTTCTTTTGCACATTTGATCTTTATTTTGATTTTATTCTATTTTTTTTTTCATTGTGTTGTGTGAAGGGAGACTGGCGAAAAGAATTTCCATGCACAATGTGTTTATTTCCACTATACATATGACAATAAAATAATAGTAATAATAATAACCAAAAAATGTAAAAAATAAATAAATAAATAAACAAACAAAAAAATTCTATCTTCTAAAAAAACACTAAACTATGGAAGTTAAAAGAAAAACGATATTACCTGTCAATCACCAGCTCCAGTAGAACAATGTGGGAGTGCTGATTGAACGCATCTTCCCCGTCCACAAAGTCATACTGCTCTAGCAAAGCTACCATGTCTAGATTACAGGAGAGTTTGTCCGGGAACTTCCAGGAAGAAAACCGGACCGGGCCTGTTCGAGAGAACACGTCCAGAATTGCTCCTTGGAGGTCAACCAGGTCTTTTCGGAGGCTTTCGATACAGTCCTGACGACCCAACAACTGACTCATGTCTGACAATCTGTATTATATATCTTCTATCTGACACAGGTCTGAAAAACAGTGTAGTAGGTTTATGTCTGTGTAGATTCTCAGTCATCCATGTCATAGTAGTCTCTGGAGCTTGAAAAAAGGCGACTGGAATTCTTTTTGTTTCTTGAAGACGTTTCACCTCTCATCTGAAAGGCTTCTTCAGTTCTCAACCAGTGTAGTAGGTTGACGCCTCATCTCCTTGGCAACCTCCAAAAAAAGCACTCTAAATACCATAATGCCGCGCGGCTTGTTTCCGGAAGTAATTATTCTCCATTGGGTCAACGAAAGCGCGACGTAGTAAGTGTTCAGCCACTGCAAAATTTAAGCAGTTGCTGCTTCGGACGTCATAGGTCACATGGGTGTTTTTTTTTTCCGCTTTAAAGCTTCGAAGCAGCGGAGTTGTAAGTCCAGGATTCGAAGCACGTATCAAAGCTTCGGGCTCACACAGTCATCACTAATAGAAAGAGAAAAACACATATACTTTTCTTGTTGGTTGTGTATTTGCAGGTAACTTTCAGTTTTACAAAAAGTCGTAGCCATGCCGCCTGGGCCTGTTCAAATCGTTCAGCCGGAATCTAACAACAAGGTAAGGATAGCGCTGCTAGTAAGCTAATGCTAGCAATGTAGCCTACACTCTGCTTCTTTTGGCAAACTCGTGATCTGGGTTACTCTTTGCCTTTCTTTACTCTGAAATATGTCTATGATTTTGAATTTAGCGAACAGCCAGCAGCGTCCATTTTTGCTAAACACTGAAAGACGCATCGTTAAACCTTGTTGTTAGCTTGTGGTTAGCTTTGAGGGTAAATTCATACACAGCATCTAGAATCACAGTTTGAGCTGGAAGATAAATAGTCAGACTTTGCCATCACTTCAGTACAACGGAAAGGTCATTTTTTGCTAAAAGTGTTGAAAACATATCTTTGGAAAAGTTTGACGGGAGCGTTTCACCGGCCTCCTTTCAGCAGTGCAGCTTAGTCTTTTACGTTTCACTGCTCCGCTGTGGGGACTATTACGGCGAAATCTATTGTTTAGCCTTGTAATATTGAGAATTTTTTGGTTTTCAAAAATGTTCGCTGTGCTTTGAGTGGCCTAACTTGTAGTAGAACTGGGGAAGTAGTATTTGGTGTAGTATTGTTTGCATGGAAAAGATTCTACATTTGGTGGTTGTTTACTGTTTTTAAATCCTATTTTATTTATCTATTTTTTGCCTGGTTTAGCCTAACTAACAAATGTATTTTTTGTCAGCAGAATGATTCACCAGCAGAAGAAACCCCAGCCACTAAACCTATTGTTGGTATCATATATCCACCTCCTGAGGTTCGAAACATTGTTGACAAGACAGCCAGCTTTGTTGCAAGGTTGGTTACTTTATATGTGACAGTTATATAAATATGTAATGGTAAGTGGATTTCATGTCTGAGGTGTAACTCGTTCTTGTCATTTGACAGGAATGGGCCTGAGTTTGAAGCAAGAATCCGTCAGAATGAGATCAACAATCCAAAGTTTAACTTCCTCAACCCGAATGACCCCTACCATGCCTACTACCGTCACAAGGTCAATGAATTTAAGGAGGGCAAAGCTCAAGAGCCATCTGCAGCAGTGCCTAAGGTTATGCAGCAGCAGGCTATGCAACAGGCCCAGCAACTTCCTCAAAAAGTAAGTAATTAAATTTTGCTTTTCTCTTTATTTTTTTTAATAAATAAAAAAATTGTAGTATTTGTTCCTAACTAATATTTTATGTTTATTTTTAGGTTCAGTCACAGGTGATTCAGGAGACGGTGGTCCCCAAAGAGCCTCCCCCTGAGTTTGAGTTCATTGCAGATCCTCCATCAATCTCAGCATTTGATTTGGATGTTGTCAAGCTCACTGCCCAGTTTGTTGCTCGCAATGGCCGCCAGTTTCTCACTCAGCTCATGCAGAAGGAACAGAGGAACTACCAGTTTGACTTTTTGCGGCCACAGCACAGCCTCTTCAACTACTTCACCAAACTGGTGGAGCAGTATACTAAGGTGACTTGACAGATTGTGCTTCTCTGACATTATTAGTGTCTCTTTATTCAGGTGGTGATTCTAAGCATTGTCTTGATTCTTGTCTCTCAAACTTTAGATTCTGATCCCTCCCAAAGGTTTACTGGCCAAACTCAAGCGAGAGGCAGACAACCCAAAAGAGGTTATGGACCAGGTATGCTGTTTTAACAGTAACTGCTTCTCAGAATAACCATTCACTATTAATGTTTCCCATGTTAATAATGTGTCCTGTTATGCAACCATCAGGTGAGGTACCGTGTCGAGTGGGCAAAGTACCAGGAGCGTGAGAGAAAGAAGGAGGAGGAAGAAAGGGAGAAAGAGCGGGTGGCATATGCCCAAATTGACTGGCATGACTTTGTAGTGGTTGAGACAGTAGATTTCCAGCCTAATGAACAAGGTAATATAACCACAGTAACTATATTTTTAAACAATAATCCCTAATTGTAGGTCCAGCCATTTATCTGTATTGGCATCTGAAATTCCTTAGGCCACTTCCCACCACCTACCACACCGGAGGAGCTCGGCGCTCGCATCCTGATCCAGGAGCGCTATGAGAAGTATGGAGAGAGTGAGGAGGTTGAGATGGAGGTGGAGAGCGAGGGTGAAGACGATGAGAGGGAGGATAGGGGTGAAGGCCAGCCTTCACAACCTGATCAAGATACACAAGTGCAGGACATGGATGAGGTTAGAACTGATGAAGTAATTAGTGTGCATTGCAAACTGTCTATGCCAGTTGCAGAATTGATACCACATTTTTAATTTAATTGAACGACATGTTTGTTAACCCTCTGCTTGAAAAGAAGAAAACTGGAAGTCTGGTTACAAAACAGATTAATCTCCTGCTGCTTTCTTTAGGGATCTGATGATGAGGATGAAGGCATGAAGGCTCCACTGCCACCAGACAACCCCATGCCACCCCCACTGCCTCCAACTCCAGACCAGGTTATCATTCGCAAAGACTATGACCCCAAAGGTAGCACGCTTCCTTATTTTACCAAGTTTCTGCTTCTTACAGTGCATTTTTAGCTCATGTTATCTTTTCCTTACAGCTTCCAAGCCTCAGCCCTCAATTGCAGCTCCAGATGAGTATCTCATCTCCCCCATTACTGGTGAGAAGATCCCAGCCAGTAAGATGCAGGAGCACATGCGTATTGGTCTGCTGGATCCACGCTGGCTGGAGCAAAGAGACCGCAGCATCAGAGAGAGACAGACAGAGGATGAAGTCTACGCTCCTGGTTTGGATATCGAGAGCAGCTTGAAACAGCTGGCTGAGAGACGTACCGATATCTTTGGTGTGGAAGAGACAGCCATCGGTAAGAAGATTGGGGAAGAAGAAATCCAGAAGCCAGAGGAGAAGGTGAGAACAGCTGTGGTTATAGGAATCTCTGAGACAAAGTCGCTGCAGTTGTCATGAAACTGTGTTTACATTAGTTTTCTCTTTTTTGTATTCTTCGCATTTCAGGTTACCTGGGATGGCCACTCGGGAAGCATGGCTCGTACACAGCAGGCAGCGCAGGCCAACATCACCCTGCAAGAGCAGATAGAAGCCATTCATAAGGCCAAAGGACTGGTGGGAGAGGATGACACTAAAGAGAAAATTGGCCCTAGCAAGCCAAGTGAAATTCATCACCAGCCACCCATCCCCTCTGCAGCCAGTTTGCCTAAACCTAGTCCTCCTGTCACAGCGGTGCCTCGCCCACCCACCTCTGTAAGTTAAAATCCTAATCATATATAGTTTGATGCTTTTTATTGTACACCCTTTTAACACATAATTGGGTTATTGAACAGGTGGCACCACCAGTACGCACCACCCTCCTGTCTGCTGTACCTGTAATTCCGAGGCCCCCTGTGGCTCCTGTGGTGCGGCTTGCACCAGGGCAAGTTATTACATCAATGCCGCCCATGATTCCTGCTCCCCGCATTAACGTGGTTCCCATGCCGCCAACTGCACCTCACATCATGGCTCCCAGACCACCTCCAATGGTTGTTCCAGCCCGTAAGTTAAAGCATCTATGAGTTACATTCCAACTTGATACTCATTGTTGATACACTTTGGAAATGAATACTTGTCTTTGAGTAATTTGGTAACCAAAAGTTTCTTACACAGCCTTCTTTATTTTCAGATTTGAAATTTAAAAATTTTTTTTCCCTTGTAGCATTTGTTCCTGCTCCACCTGTGCCACAGCCACCAAGCGCTGCTCCAGCACCACTTGTCCATCCACCCCCACCTCATGAAGATGAACCAGTCAGCAAGAAGATGAAGACGGAGGATAACCTGATTCCAGAGGAGGAGTTCCTTCGTAGAAACAAGGTTTGTTGGCGCAGTAAATCATGAAAAATGTGTTGCCTTACATTTATAGTTTACTAGTGTTACACGTTTATTTCCATATTAAGGTACGGTATATGACCCAAATGTAGAAAATGTTCAAAACACTGGATTACAACCTTGTGTCAGCCCCAGATTCACTGAAAGGTCCTCAAGTATACAAGCAAAAAGAAAATAACTGTTTTTGTGAACACAGTAGTAAACTTTGTTTCCAGCTGTGGTAGCTGAAAATATACTCATCTAACCTCTTTAGAGGGTACAAGGATATGCAATTTCATCTGTCTGAATCTTTTTCCTGTCTCTAGGGTCCAGTGGCTGTTAAAGTACAGGTTCCCAACATGCAGGACAAGACTGAATGGAAGCTGAATGGCCAGGTGCTGAATTTCACCGTTCCCCTCACAGACCAGGTATGCAAGATGTTGGCTTGTTTTCTCTCTTTAAAGTAAGTGTATGCCACACACCACATGCTTATTAATGTGCAAATGTAATGTCTCCACAGGTGTCTGTCATCAAAGTCAAAATCCATGAAGCTACAGGCATGCCAGCAGGAAAACAGAAGTTGCAGTATGAGGTAAAATTTTTCTTGTAACCTTGTTAAATGTGTGAGCTCATCTGGATTAATTAATCTAAATTACTTCATTTTTTTTTTTTTTTTGTTTCCTTTCAGGGCATTTTCATCAAGGATTCCAACTCGCTGGCTTACTACAACATGAACAACGGTTCAATCATTCATCTGGCACTGAAGGAGAGAGGTGGACGAAAGAAGTGAGCCATCCTGCGAAAAGAGCAACCGATGTTTGTCATGTCATTTTCATTGCAGTTTTTGTTTGAATTATGACATTTTTCATACAGTTGTGTGCAAAAAGCATATCCTTTTAAAAGGTTAAATGAGTAATACTTTGGATGGCAGTTATGATTTCACACTATTGCTTCATTTTTCTTTTTGTTCATGGTGATATACATTGTGGCAACATTCGTTCATTAAAATAAACGAGTTTTAAAAAGTCTGCTTTTGTTGCTGCAGTATTTGCAAGTGTGGGTTAGTGGCAACAGAATGAGCCTAAATGACATGGCAGGTCACATGTTCTCATGTACAAAAAGAGCAAGTTAACAGAAATACAGCAGTGGCTTAGGCATAGGATTCACTTCCTCCTTCTTCAGCAGCCACTAGGGGCAGGCGTAACATTAGGATGTTAAAGCCAACCGAGGGCGGTACACTTGGGATACTAGGAAAAGCACAAATCTGTCCAGCACTCGGGTGGGATGACAGGACAGCAAACCCAAACCACAGCTAGCTGAGGACAAAACATAGAAGTCCGTTAACCAGGTGATTTAGTAAGTAAGTAGTTAACTGTGTAAAAATGAGATAAGATAGCGGTGGTTCGGTGAAGGTGGGGTCAATACAGAAATAGTTTGGGATTGTGTTGTCACAAGCAGTTAAGGCTAACTTTTAGTACGTTAGCTGGCTAATGTTAAAACTGGGGGAAAAAATAATCAAGTTAACCTAGGGCATAACCTGTTTAATGTGGCCTGACAGCTGTAGCGTACCGTTAGAAAATATTCACGGGGAGAAGCACAGCTGGAAAGTTTAACTCGCGCCGAGAAATCATGGCGTCGGTGCAGTTTGAGTCGACAACATACGCGGAGGAGCAGATTTGACTGCGGGGGTTTGTCCACAAGCTCGCTGACGTTAGCTGTCCCGGCTAGGAGGCTAGCTTTCTCGCTACCATGGCCAAAATAGAAAACGGCCGTCGATCGGTGGACACTGAGAGCATCAGGACTCTTAGCAGCAGTCACATTGATGATGAAAGCTCCTTGGGATCCGATTCGGAAATCAACGGCTTCACCAGCGACAGGCAGACCGACAAATATGGATTTATTGGTGGGGCGCAGAAGTACTCGGAGGATTCGTAAGTTTCTTCCAACTCTTTGAAACTATCGGGTTTTTTTTCCAGCTAGATAAATAGGTGGCAAATTTGCAGCCTGCTTCAGCCAAACAGTACAGGATAAGTTAGCATTAGTTATGATGACATGTTGTGCAGGTGGTGTTGTTGTTATGTGACTCTGACTAACAGAGCTCCCAACCAGCTGCGTGGCACCGTGTTTTTTTTTTCTATTTCTTTCTTCTTCTTTTTTTTAATGCTTACTGTTTGCCACACTCAGAAAAAGTAGTAAACATGCAGATGAAGGTGCACTCTTAATTCTGTCATGTAATGTCAAACTATTTTTCTTTTAATTTGTCACCTTTTTTGTGGGGGATACTGAGAGCGCACTATTCGCTGTCATGCTTGGAATTAATTATTCCTGTTTTTTGGCAAGGTAGTTTAGACTTTTTTTTTTTTTTGGAAGAAATGAATTTCTCTCTTTTCTTCTTATGCTGGGTCTAAAGCCTGCAGGACAGCAGTGAAACAGTGGAAGGAGTGGGTGAAAGTTGTGGCAAGCACCGGCTGGCTGGGAGTTTCCTGTCTTGTGGAGTTTTTGGCAGCCTTGGAGCCGCAGCTCTGGTGCCTCTTTACTAGAGGGCCTCTTTTGGCTCCGCTTTATAGATAGTCAGTGTTTAGCTTACAAAAGTGTCTCTTTATTGTTTAAAGGCCATGGGAGCTGAAGCTGGAGTATAGAATCTTGCACTGATCTACAACATAGGCTACACTTTGTTACAGAAAGAGGTCTGTCTTAAATAAGAAGAGCTCTTTGAAGACGTTTCATCCCTACAATTACAGGCTTGTGCCGATGAGATAATTACATACCATAGTAAAGCATCAGACCACATTCATAATGTAGGTTATACTTGCTTACGTTTTCTTTTTCTGTTGGAGAATATAATGTAAAGTCCCTTTTTTCTTGCCTGTAAACATTTTACTGTTAAATTGCATCATAAAGCAGACAAATCCTGCCTGCAGTTATTTGAGATCAGAGTCTTTGCCATTAAATACATCTGACTTATAGTTCGTTGCCTGCAAATGAGTCATGGCCACACACAGAGATCTGATGGCAAATGCAGAAAGATAACCTGCCTTTTCTGTTGTTGCACCCTCAAGAAAATAACCTGCTCCTAACAAAAAAAAAGCCTTGCCCAATTTGGAGGATTATTTCAAACCTGCCTTATTGCAAAGAAGCAACTTTTTGCCACCTGGCTAATGCTTCCTGTGTTAATAAATGAAAATATGTGTCATTCGCTCTCATTTGCATTTAAAATAAATGAGAATGCAAAATATTATTTGAGCTTTCTATTTTTATTTTTTTTATTTTTCCCCTTCATTGTGTAACCAGAGCTCAGGATGTGCCTCCAGCAGTGCTCAGGCAAAGGGAGGTGAAGTGGCTGGACATGCTCAGCCACTGGGACAAGTGGATGATCAAGAGATTCAATAAGGTCAGCACCAGGTGTTAACTCAATTACACAAAAGATCATGTGACGTGTTTGTATACCTTGCATGGTGCTAGCCATGTGAAGTTTGCCAAATCACAACCTGTACAGTTTCTTCTAAAGAGTTTCTGAAGCTTGTTTGTTGAATTATATCATATGCTTTCTAGATTTTCTTTTCCCCCAGTCATAAGTAGTCAACATGATCAAACAAAGCAAATAGTAACGCTCAAATATTTGATTGCACAAGGACAAGACTTTTTGTTTTGTAGCTTCACTTGTCTAGCTGGTTCTGTGTAAAATGTTGTCAGTAATTCAGCACAGAGCTGCAACTTAACTTCACGCCCATGAATGAGCAGCAAGCCAGGACACAACCCTGTCCCTGTATCACCACATGCACAATATGACAAGTTTACAGTTCCAGATTCAGGCAGGGAATGTATGTGTGCAACACCGAAGCAGCTAATTTAGTAGCAAGAAGTGTTCCTTTTCTTGCTGTGCGAGTACAATTAAAGGTCAGGGTTTCTAATCCTTTATTGTGCCCCCATGATTGACAGTATTTGTACAGTAAGAACTGAACTGTCCTTGGGGAAGTGTACCAGCTTTGCATTAGAACAAACAAAAGTGCCCAGAAATGGTAATGGAGGTCACATCATGGAGTCAGATGTGAAATTTAGGTCAGCCAATCTGTTGCTCTAACAGTAGTTGGCGATTCTTGATGAAAGATTGCAACTGCTCAGCTTGGATACATAACATGAGTAAAGATTAAATTTAATGAAGGTGATGTTTTGTAGCATTCATTTTAGTATAATTTGGCCCTATGAAGGTCATAGGCATAGCAACAAGCCCAAAAAAAAAGTTGTTATAATGAGGACTCACTTCATTGTGTGTATTGTGTATGTCAGTGATGCAGTGATTAGGCATATTTGGCCAAAACCATTTTTCTCCTTGAATACAACCTGTACTTATACTGCTTTTCTACTCAGTTGGGCACTCAGAGCGCTTTCTACTGCAAGTCTCATTCACCCAATCACACACACGTCAGCGCTTTTATCTACGCCTAAGCGCTTTCTAACATTTGCGCACACGCTCGCGCTCTGATGGATGCATCTAGAGCAATTCGGGGTTCAGTGTCGTACCCAAGGATACTTTGGCATGCAGACTGGAGGAGTTAAGGATTAATCCACCGACCTTTCTACTACCTGACCCATCAGTGGTTGAGTGGGTGTGCAATGTGTGTTTATGTTACTATGCAACTTCAGTAATTGCCCACTTGGAGATGAAGTTTTGTTTCCTTTATTCTGAAAAATGTAAATCACATTACAATGTTATGTGTAACTGAGGCTCTAATATGAGAGTCTCAGATGCTACAATATCCCCGAATGCTGGCTTATCTATGATCAAATTCTGATCTCATAGAAAATGCCAAATAGATTGATGATCTTGATTATTTGCAACCGGCCATTTTCATTGCTGACAAGTAGGAGGTCAAACCACTGCGTTGGAAGATTTTTTTAGAGAGCATGCAGTGTTACACGTCAATGCTTCCTAAGTGTGAGCTGTTAGTTTCTAACTACAAAACTACATGTATTCAAGAAAGGGAACCAATACCAAGAGGCAGATCTGCATACTAGATTGCCTTTCACATGCTTCTTTGGTGTATCACTTTTGTTCTGCGACTCAGGTGAGGCTGCGGTGCCAGAAAGGAATCCCTCCTGCCCTCAGAGGCCGTGCATGGCTCTACCTGTCCGGGGGGAAGGTGAAGAAGGAGCAGAACCAAGGAAAGTTTCAGGTCCGACAGCTTCCTCTTTCACTTCCCCCTCACAAATCTATTTATGCTGTACTTTGAGCTCATTTCATTTTTAAATTTCATTTGAAATTTATACTGAAAGCGTAGTCATCCACCAGCGTTACTCACTGGGCTGAGAACCCAGATAGTTAAGACAAAGGACTGGTTCACGTTTAGATGATCACAACTTTTATTATTTTTTAAAACCCTAATAGTTTTAATAAAATGGAGAAAAAAAAAGAAAATAAACAGCAGACCCCTCCTCCAACTCCAAATGAAGTCCAAAATTATCTTATTTCTACAGGTGTTTGTGGGAAACGTAAATGAACAGTAATGACGGTGTCAAGAGCTTGAAAAAAGCGACTGGACTTCTTTCAGTTTTTTCAGAATCCATCTATCCACTGTGAACAACCATCACTGAACAGAGGTGATGGTTTACGACACCAGCTGTCAGCCACCTACAATGCAGTCTTGAGATCCCTTCCCAGGTGCCTCAACCCCCCCACTCACACCTTACTTCAGGTGACCTCAAAAAGGCCACATGATAGGGTGGGAAAGGTCTCAGGGTGGTTTCACCTGAATCCCCTTTTGGTAATGACCCACACCCTTTTTTCACACCTTGGCTCATGTGATGACACATCTGATCAATAGTGGGTCAAAGACCACCTCCAAAGGGGACAGCCCCTACTACGGTTTAAATACCATTTGGTTTTAGAACTGAAGAAGCCTCTTGGATAAGAGGTGAATGTCTTTAAATAATTGAAAAAAGTCCAGTTGCCTTTTTCAAGCTCTTGAGACTGCCTCAGGTGTTCAAAATACATGATAACATCAGTTTGAATGATACAGATCTGGAGTCTTTTGACATATAAAGTTTAAACTTAGCATCAGCTCGTCCTGAGGCCAGTAAAGGGTTACCCCATTCAGTGAACTTTGTAGTTAAAGAATGAATAACTGAATTTATTGCTGAGATCATTAAATCCTATGAAACATCCATTCTCTGTATTCCTTCCACTTAAAAAAACATGTGACTACTTTTGCTATTTCACAAAGAGATCTCACATGTCCCCCATGTTCTTTTTGTCAGGAGCTGGATAGCCAGCCGGGGGACCCCAAGTGGCTCGATGTGATTGAAAAAGACCTCCATCGACAGTTTCCATTTCATGAGATGTTTGTGGCACGGGGAGGACACGGGTGAGCGATCTGCTGTGATGTGACATATCACACAGGAGTTGTTGATTCTAGTTTTAATATGCTTAAATGTCGTGTGCTTATTGTGTCGTGCAGGCAGCAGGACCTGTTCCGTGTGCTTAAAGCTTATACGCTCTACAGACCAGAGGAGGGATACTGCCAGGCCCAGGCTCCTATTGCTGCTGTGCTGCTTATGCACATGCCCGCTGAGGTACTAGATGCCTTTGATACTGTCTCCTTTGGTGTGGATGTTCTGAAGACTTATTTTGGTCTTTAAAACTAAAATCCAAGTTAAAAATAGAAATGTGCTGTTTCTCTTATTTTGTAAGGCTCAGTTTTAGTTTGTGACATCAGGAAAGTCTCATTTTAAGCTGAACTGCAGAGGCAGAGTGTACAGATGATATAATCTGTAGATGAATCCCAGAGCTACTTCATAGTATGAATAATGCATCAAATTTTAGAAGATTGTGATGGCAGCCGTAGTGACTGTACAAGGGTTTGGAGTTCTTGAACTCACAAAGATGGCGGATAGTGCCCCTGGCAAAATTCCCTGCATGTGTGCCAGTGTGGGATCTGTCAGGAAAAACCTCTCCTCTAATGCAATCCTGAATTCAACTCATTCAGTTTTGCTTTGTTAGCTGCGGTGTGTGATTTGGACACACCGACTCTGTCAGTTTGAGGAAGGTCTCAAGTGGTCATTAAAAGCACCAGCCAATTAATATGTTAAAGGAAAAGTCTCCAAAATCATTTTTCAGATGGAAACGTTGCATGTTGCTAAATCGTGAACTTCAGAAACAGTATAAGAGGGGGTACAAACTTTGAAGTGGATTTATCAGACGTGAGTGGTAGTTATTTACATGTAGTTTAAGTCCTGGTAATTATTGAAATTTAAATTAATTTAGCTAAAGCATCAAAAATAATGAGCCAAATTTAAGTGTCTGGAGGTGTTGCCAAGATGGCTTCTAAGTGTTGCAGAGTTGCTTGTGAAAGGACTTTAGTTTGACACCTAACTTGGCCACTGTCCTAAGGGGGCCAGAGTGCTTCATAAGGGTAGAGTGGATAGAAAATCTTGCATCAAAGACAACATTTCTAATATTTTCCAGATTCGGTGTGAACCGAGTAATGCCCCCTAACATTAACGAAGGAATGTCTTTACATCATCTGTTTTTGTTTCCACAGGATGCTTTCTGGGGGCTGGTCCAGATCTGTGAGAAGTATCTTCCTGGTTACTATAGTCCTGGCCTGGTGAGACTAAAACTTTTGAAAGCATTCGTGATGACCTGTCTCAGTGTTGGAAATGTAAAGAGAATATAACTTCATTTGACTCCACCGCTATCAGAACTGTCCGCACCTACTTGTGGGCTTTTTGCACAGCAAAAGTGGAATGTGCATTTTGTTGCCCACAGCGTGTCTGACGCAGTGGCACTGTGGTTGTGGTTTTCTGATGAAATCAATGAGCTGTTTACAGACCGTAAACTTGTTTCCTTGGCCAGCTACATGAGTAAAGTTTGTTGCGTAATAATTGTTTCCTCTCAGTTTCTGCTGTCATTATTAATTCCATGTTATGAAAGGTTAGCTAATTAAATGTTTCCTCATAAGTATGAAATCTGGGTAGTCATTCATAATGGGGAAAACAATATGCAGAAATAAGCGTTGGTTTGATTGCATTCACATGCAAATCACATTTCAGCACCAACAGAGTACTTTTTTTGTTGTTGTTGTTAAAACTGTGCTACCTTTGCCTCCTTTCAGGAAGCTATACAGTTAGATGGAGAGATACTGTTCGCCCTGCTGCGGCGCGTCTCCGCTCTAGCCTTCCGGCATCTGGAGAAACATAAGATCGATCCCATCCTCTACATGACTGAATGGTTTATGTGTGCCTTCTCCAGAACCCTGCCCTGGGCATCAGTGCTGCGCGTCTGGGACATGTTCCTCTGTGACGGTATGCATCTGCAGTGGTGCCAGGTAGATCCTCTTTACACTGAAATTTACTCATCGGCTGCTTCTTCCTCTTTTAGGAGTGAAGATAATCTTTCGTGTGGGCTTGGTGCTGCTTAAGTGCATGCTGGGAACCCGTGAGAAGTTGAAGGCCTGCCAAGGCCAGTATGAGACCATGGAACTCCTCAGGGCCATAGAGCCTCGATACATGCAGGAGGGCTTCCTCGTTCGAGAGGTATGTTTTCTCCAAATCTCTTGTCCTTAAGTCTGCTGGAAAGTCCTCAGTGTCCCGTCAGTGATTCTGACCTTTGATCTCGAGCTAGTAAAATTTGTCATTTAAGCCTAGGGTTGAATTTGGTGACTTTCTCCAAAAACTGAAGGAATTGCATTAAAGATGTCTGATACAGATTCAATTTTTCTTTTTCCAGGCTTCTCGTCACATGAGTTACCTCGTCATGTGAGGCTACTCGGTTACCTATTTACTATAATGAGACAATAGGAATCATGCAGTTTGTGTTGCCAGTTAGCCAGAAAATGTGATTTTAAGACAATCATATTTTGTTTTATTTTGCTGATACCACAGTTTTGTAAAGACATGAACAGGCTTTGTTATTGATAAGTTATTTTGCATTGGCGTAATCTTGCAGTGATGTAAACATCATTGTGTCTTACTGTGGGTGTGGAGTTAGAGGGAACAATAAGTGTTCCTAAATGCAGCCAAGAGAATACCAGCGAGTCTGAGAGAGTGAATTAAAGTGACACACAGACAGATTGACCAGAGTGCTGGCTGCCTGGTGTCTGGTTCCTTGTATCGAGTTTTGTGTGAGGGTCTGTCCTCCCAAACAATACCCCCTGTTATATGTAGCGCCATCTTGACTGTGTGTGACGGTGCATCCATGGCAGCCCAAAGCACTTTGGCATTTGCAGACAAAGTTCACAATCTCAGTACAATGGCCAGACACGGAAGGAACATATGAGCCCAGCAGTGACCGGGTGACTTAACTTTTTCTTTCGCAGATTCTCGAGGTGCCGGTGACGGCACGAGACGTGGAGAGAGAGCATCACATTCAGCTCAAGCGCTGGAAGAAGAACCGCGGCGAGCTAAATTTCAAACCGCCTCCGAGAATGCACGGCGCTCGGATCATCATGTTGGCTGAGCCACCCAGGCGCCAGGACCTGCAGCAGAACCCCACTATTGTACTTGAAGTGCCTCAGTCTACCCCACAGCTGAAGAAGGGCAAGGAGGAAAAGAAGAGCAAGAAAAAGAAGAGCATTAAGAAATCTCAGCCCATACAGGAGATCCCTAATCCTTACCCTCTTCCCAGTGACCCTCCACCTTCATCCTCAGAACAGCCCACCCCACCTCCAGGCAATAGCGCGATGCCAGAGACTGTGCCACAGACTGAAACGGACTCAGCTGAGCAGCAGAAATCACCTCCTACAGGCCGCCCCCCTGCCAAAGAATCCGCTCTTCAGCGATCAACGCAAAGCCTTGACAGCACAGAGCAGGATACGTACTTGTAGCTCTGCAACAGTGTGTGTGTCTGTATGTGTGTGTGGACTAAGCACCAGCACTCTCGCATCAACAACCAGCCGGCCTTGCTGAAGTCCCTGACTGGCCAGCATCACTGTTTTTCTAATATTGGACTACTTTGTATTCATTTACGCGTTTTACACACAATTTTGCCTTTGATATTATCAGCATACACTAAAGCACCATTGCTAAATATAAAACTACTTTGATGCTTTTGCCATTTGTTAATATGGAGCTGACAGTGCCTCCTCTTAATGCTTGATGCTCTTAACTCAGACCATAAGTATTAGTACTATTTTTGCAAGGGAGACTTACTGATTTAGTGAGAACAGAGTATTTAAAGGTGTGAGTGATCTTAATAAGGTGCCACAATTCTTAGTTTGTAGGTTTCCACTCAAAAGCAACACTAGCAAGTTCACAAGTAATAATATGCAGCAGAGGATGTAAACTCCTGATGCAAGCTCCACACATTTCAACCTCCTGAAGCTTTTGTATTTCATTTTGAGTTTTGTTCACTAGAGGGCAGCCTTGCAGCTGTCATTCCTCTTTGGGAGACCTGACCACAGCAAGGATGGGATGCAGTAAATTTTGGGGTGGGTGCAAGTGCATTTTCCTCACAGTCAAAAATTGTATTAACTTTAGAAACTCTTCCTGAATTGGTGAAAGTCGCACTGAATTGTTTTCAAGTCTTTTCCAACAAGCGTGGTTTATTCAAATACATTTTAAACATGGAGTTGTGGTGCGTGCGTGCGTGTGCGCGCGCACACCCTGCTAGTGCAAAAATCATCCTTTCTTTTTTCCAGAGTCAGTTGAACTGCTCTCGAACTGTGTATAAGCTCCTCTCCTCTCTGTGCGAGGCACTTACAGCCACTTTAGATAAGCAGTCATTCCCGGGCAGCAGAGTGGAGAACACTGGACTTTCCTCGCTGTATGACACATTCCTGCCTTCTTAAAAACCAATCACTTTAACGACCACCTCTCTCCAAGTGCAAATCTGCATCCTGCTTGTGTTTGTGCACATGCTGTCAAAAGCAAATCACCTAATGGTGCTGGCCTTTGTTTTGGTTCTACTTGAGGTCCAGTTGGAGCCAGTAAGGTGCTGGATCCATGTCTTTGTCATATTTTGCTAGAACTTCCAAAGCGAATTAAGACTGTTACTCTGAGACGATCTATGACCCCTGCACGTGACCAGGCTCATTTTCTGTACAGTCACAAGGGATCATGGGATTTTGAGATTTACTGGGATTTTTGTAGCTTTTTTTGGGGGGGGGGGGGGCAGAGGCATGGATTGCAAAGCTTTTGTCTTTTACAAAACATCAGTCTTATTTGGTGACAGTCCTAGTCTTTCTGAACTATCAATGCAATGATAAAGGGAGTCTTGACAAACACAAGTGCACGCATGTTAAATGTGTTTGTGTATAACTAATGTTAAGAGTCTTTGCTAATAAAACGCGTGTTCAGCTCAGTTATAAAACGCAGCAGTCACTCTCCCCTTATGCAATAGTTTAGTTGCTTGAACTGCAAATCTTCACATTTCACTTGTATCTTAATTTAATGCTCTTTGTGTACATATGACAAAGAATTATGTAATGAAATTTATTTTCAGTGTAAACTGCTATATTTTATCTTGCAGTTACAGAAGCTTCAGAGGTAGCTGTGTATGTCATTTACAGTCGAAAACAGTATTTTTGAGCCGCATTTGTAACACTAGGAAAGCAAAAAAAAAATTCAGGGGAACTTTTGCCACTAAAATGCCTTTTTCGCTAAAAACATGTTACAGTTTCTATTAGGATTTATAAAAAAAAAAAAGAGAGAGAGAGATTCTTAACTCCAGTTGCATGAGTTTTAATCTTACAGGAAAACGATTGTTTGAAGCCAGCTTTAAAAAGATGTGTTGCATATGTGATTGCCATCAGCGTGGATTGTTTTCGCCCGTTTAACACGTTGATCTTTAGACCTGATTGTGTGTAATGCCTTATGTTCACCAGCAGATGGCAGACCAGAGTCATCCCTTTGGAAATGAGAAGTCTGTCTCCATGAGTGTCAAACTCAATGCCCTGCGGGTTCCAAGATGTCTTCATTAATTCCTCTTTTTAAAAAAAAAAATGCTGCACCAGCATTCGGTCAACTGTTAGATTTAATACAGTGTTGCGTTACATTCTTCAAAAATGCCACAGAGTGATGTGACAGCTCTACTTATGAATAAATTTGTTCTACAGCCAACTGTCGTCCGCTGTTTTTGCTGTGCTGGTAACAACTGAAATTTTATCTTAGAGAATGCTTCAAAATAACTCACCAAATAATTTTTGGATGAGTTTTAAGAAGGTTTTTGACTTGTCCTGATTATTAGTAGGACTTTGTGTCTGGTATTTATCTGTACATCAAGAAGCTACTTTTGGATGCCCCCTTATTCACGAGGGGTCACCACAGCAGGTACTTATGGAAGTTTGTTTCTGCCAACGAAAACAAGCAAAAAATAACTGCCTGTCAGAACTAAGTAAATTTCAAGCTGGGAATCTCAAAGTTTTGATGTACTGACTAAATATTTTGAATTACAAAGGTATTTCTGAGTACAAATTTCAAGATTCATAACTCAAAATTTTGATTTATGGATGGCAAAAAAATTCTTTCAGTGGATAAACAGGCTTCCATAGATGGTTCCATATGTTTGATTGGGTGGGGTCTTTTTCTAATGCTGGTCTGCCAAAAAATTGATTTCTGATATTTCTGTGGGGTTTTTTTAATGTCTAATATCTTTGCTTATATTGATAAACAGACTGTAGTCAACAGGATTTATGAAAACTTATTTTGCAAGTATCTTCATGACTGTGTTATTGTACCCACATTACAATCAATCCAGTCTTTTTTGGACACTTAAAATATCTTAATAGAACTGTGATGTTATATTTGTTGCAGTTTCTGCTTCCTTCTTGACCAGAGCTGTCTTGAAAATGACATTTTTAATGTCAATAAAGATTATATAAAAGTCACTTTTAAACAATAAAGATAAGCTACATTTAATCAGGGTTAGTGTTATAACATGATTTATCCACCCAAGTGATACATTTCCTTTCCTATAGCAATGTTATTCTGCATTATGTCAACCCTGACATCTCAGATATAACAGTGAGGTACAAAATCTTATCAGCTGGGAGTTCATGGTTTGGTGTCTATTTGTCTAGGCATCCGGGAAAATGAAAAAAAGATTGTAAAGTCACTGTAGGAATGTATCTCCAACATATTTGACCTTTCTCCTGTCAGGCTTTCTCAGCAGCCTGACTGACTGAGCCCAAAGTAAATGCCATCCCTGCCCCCCTTTTCTCCTTAAGTCTAATAACAGGTTGCCATTCTTTTCTTAATTCACAGTTTAACCTCCCAAATGCCTCTTTTCTCCACCTTAAGGTGTGGGACATTTGAAGTTTTTTTCCCCAGGCTCTAAAGAGTTCATTACAAATTGTTGTCCTGATGACCCCAGTGAGCCTGCTAACTCGTTTCTAATCGTCCAGCAAGGTGTGAGCTGCAGCTGTTGACCTCTGGCCTTCAGGCGTTCAGTGCAGCTATCCACAGAAGGCAGACGTTCCTCGCAATTCGGAATCTTTAACTTTCTTAATTTGATACATTTTCTTGTGTAAATATCAACACACGCATGTGTAGACATGACTAATATCTTACTTCAGAGAGGATACCTGCACTGATGACGCTGACCCAATTGTGTTACTCTAGCAAGGGCATTATGGGCCATTACAGAATCTGCTGATGTTTACCCGCATAAGGCACAGCAACAGTTAATGGTCTAGGTCTCTGAGGAATGCATGCACCGTCACGCTTTCCCTCTTTGCATCAGACACCTGGCCCTCTTTCTGTGCCACCATGCCATTTACATCTCAAAGGGGGGTGACCAAGAAGGCTCTCTCTGTGCTCCCTTCCTTACTCCAGAAATGATCTGATTTATCTCTTCATCAACGGAAATATATGCCTTTAGAGGGCCATCCCGCTCCTCTCATCCCCAGCTAATACAGATGGGAGAGAGAGAGAAGCAAAAAGAGAGACTTGTGATCCTCCGTGTGATCCCAGACCTAACGGACCCCTGTCACAGTGCTTGATTCATGTGATGCGGGTGACTTTCTCTCTGCTCCCAGAATCAATGTGTTAAAGCACTGGGAGGTGGTGGCGAGCCATAACGCAAAGCAAAGGCGCCTGTGTTCCTAAGGTATCCGATTCCCACGTTTGATGGAGCATGACAGGTTGGCTCAGGTCAAATTAAAAGGCCGCGGTAACAAATATGAGGGCAGACGCTGTGATCGTCTGTGCAGGTGAACTTTCCGTGGCAGCGGGAATAAAAGGTTATTTATTGCACCAAGGGAAAACATTAGTCTTTGTGCAAAAGCCATTTAGAAGAAAGGGGGGGGGGGGGATCCCTGAGCTAGTAGGTGGATAATTGAATCATCCTTGTGTTGGTTTTTCTGTGTGGACCTCTTGTGTTCATAAGCCAGAGGAAAAGCCCTCACTTTTATCTTCCTCTTGCAGCATTATGGCATTACTGGCCTTTTTTCCTGTAGTGTAGCATGCGATCAGCATGAATTATCTGCAGTCTGTTCAGCCTGGTGCTGCACGTTTCTTCGGGATGGATTGTTGACAGCCTCCTTTCCAGACATAGCTTTGCAAATATTTTCCATCTTTTGGCTCCTGTGAGATATTTTGGACCATCCTAAACGGAGACTGCTGTTAAATAATCCGATGAATGAGTGCTAATGTTTTGAGTCTGGAGCAGTGCCTGGAGGTTCAACCTTCCTGTCACATAGAAAGGCGAGTCTGCCAGAAAAATTCAAATGGGGATTTTGGCACTTGTAGTGTTTCCATTGTATAATTGTACTTAGAGTCTACATGGCTACAGATATGGATAATACTTAGAGGGTAACATTACCACAGAATAACACCCCAAAATTCACATGGGTACATTTAGCAAGTACTTTAAATGTCATCACAGTTCTCATTGCAGCTACTCCCAGTGGACGTGCTGCACTGCTTTAGGGACTGTATGATTAGCAGTGGTGGTGGGGGTTGAGTTAAAAAAAAACACCCAAAACATTTGAGGGTATTTGATTAAGACAGTGCACGTGACTTTAAAAGAATACTTTATGCAACAAAGAGCCCAAATGATAGATTAGAGGGGTAATTACCATAATTATGGCAAAAAAACTTTTTCTTCTTCATTTTACAGCCTGTCTACTAAAAAGGGGATTGAATTGGATTCAAATCTGGAGCTCTGAAAAGCAAAAGACCCCTCTCTGCCTTCCCCTCCTAAATAAAGCTCAGTCTTTGGATCACATGGAGCAGCAGCAGCCCTACTTATGCCACATTCAAACATGCGGGTGAATGGCTAAAAGGTAAGTGAGGCATAGTAATTTTATCTGCTAATCACCTGCCTGCTACGCCCACAGGACATTTTAGGCCTAAATGATGGGCGTGGGGGGGGTAAGTGCAGCGCACCTGTGTGGCTGTCATACTCCTTGAGGAGTTTCAGGCGTTTCAGTTCATCTCCATCAGTTGTCCCCCACGCCTGCACCCATCCTCCTGACCTCTTAACCTTCTACATCCCCTTGATCAGTAGTGCCAAAGGCATTCACAATTATGACTGTGAAGTCTTGTCAGGTAAATGAAGCATAACCAGCAGCCGCATTATTCCCGATGCTCCTCAAGTCTTTTGACTTCTTCGCTGCTGGTGGTAATTAAACCTGTCGCAATTGTTTTTTTTCATATCCTTTTTTCCTGATTGAGCTATTTTTTAGTTATATCTGACACAAATTCTCTGCGTAATGAGGACGATGAAACAAACTGAAGTTAATGTCCCTCTGTTCACAGCTGGCTCCTCTTTATCCCCCTTACCCCTCTCCACTGGCTCCCGGCCTCAGCTTTTTGGGTGGCACTGACAATCAGTAATTAACCGAGCCAGGTAGAGAATCGCCTCTTAAATACCTCTCTCTGGGTGTTTGTTTACTTGTGAATGCCTGCAGAGGCTCCTGGTCAGTGGGTGATGAGTTAGAGACACAGATGGTGGGCATCAGCAAGCTGGCTGGAGGCAGATTAGCAGCCTACTAATGTCTGAGCAGCCCAGTCCGCTCCCACTCCCACTGAGCCCCAGAGGAGCGCCTGTCTGTAACACTAGTCGCTTTGGAAAGCCTCATGTGTTGATGGAGGCCAACCATGGGCTTATCTCGTCTCATTCCACCACCACTGAGCCTCGCAGGCTCAGGGCTCGGAGCGAGAGAGGGCGGGGGTGTCTGTGGGGATGTCTGCATGCACAGCCTTGTTTTGAAAAAGTAGTGGTGTTGTCTTTGCGGGCAAAGGTTTTTCAATTAGAAGTAATTTAACACCAGCTTTATCAAAATGCATGCTTACATGCACTTCAATAACATAGCATCTATATGTTGAAACCAACTTTTTTTTGATTAACTGCTTCTCTTTTTGACTTTTATGACTGTGAGACAAAGTTCTGGTCCGCATCCCTTTATGTAATCATGTGTGGGATGGCTGCATGTGCCACCTCCATGAGGATATGTTGGTAATCCCCGTCCACCGGTGCGTAAAAAGTGCCTACAGTACAGATTTTGTCATTATGCTATAGTTGCGCTGGACAGGAAGCACAGTTCAAACAGTCCAGGTCAAAGGTCAGCCAGATGCAGAGTTGAGGGTGCAGGAGTGGGGAGATTGGGCAGTCTGTAGCTGTTAGTGTTCATGGGAGTGTTTATTTTATAAACAGTGGGAGCAGATTAGTTTTGGAGCCAGGCTCCCTCAACCATATGTGGAGGATGTCCTCTGTGTTAGGAGGCTCTTAACAAACCATTGTGTTCATACTTGCAAACACACACTCATTGGCATCATTTCTGGTCACCACTAATGATGAGATGTCGGTGTTGCCAACACACATGTCTGATTCCAGGGATGTGTGGTCTGCGCCGCTTCCATTTTGGGCAGTATTGAACAATTGTGTTAGCGGCCCATCGTTTTTGAGTCATTAGCGGTGTTGGCACACGCAGGCCTCCGTCACCACTTAGCCGGGAGGTAAAAAACAGGAAATTGACAGATCTCCCCATCCTCAGCGCCAGTCTAATGAATCCTGCTTGAAGATCTTTGTGTGTGGCTCATCTCCTGAAGACTTGCAGCCCCTTCCTGCTATTGTTTGGGCTTGTTGTGAGCAGCAGTAGTAGTAAAGTCTCTTTGATGACCTAAACTGTCAGCTCTTGGTTCCACTGATGGCTCTCCATCGACACTTTGGGATTTAAGTAAACACACTCTCGTTTGATGTTTAAATGCTCTCTTCTGAAGCCCCTTACTGTATCATGAATACTTAATTGTAGGTCATTTTAACCCAGTAGGGAAATGAGCTCTTAACTTGAAACACTTGTGCATGCACACGCCACTCTTTACTATTTGTTTTTTTTAAATAGGTCTTATTGAGATTGAAATCTCTCTTACAAGAGGGACACATGCTGGAGAAACCTACCCAGATTAAATATGGACAGACACTTGAAATTTACACAAGTTAATAAAAGCAAGTACAGTGGGAATTACAGAAGAATTTTTTACACTGAGATTCTGCCGGAGATTGTCTTGTTTACACCAAACCATATATGTACTGCTTATAGCAAGCCAGCTTAAAAAAAAAGGTTAGCACGCTGTAAAATGTAAATAAAAACAAAATGTAATTTTTTGCAAATCGAGAAGAGCAAATGCTGCAATTTTGATAGTGTAATTATTTCCAATTGTTGCTTGATATACACCAAATATTGACTTTCAAGCTCTTATTAGGATTGTATCGTGTTTTTGCCTTCTATACTATAACGCCATGTGTGTTTGCACATTTCAAGAAGTTGCTGCACCTATTTCCCATTTTCCTAACAAAATATAAAGAAATTTGCAGACTTTTGCACATTACTCTGGGATTTTAGCTCTTTGACAGAATTGCATGCACAATCACGTTTGGCATTGCCCTGCTGAAAAAAGCAAAACCTTCCTTGACAAAGACATTTTCTGGATGACAGCAAGTGTTGCTCCAAATCATGCATACGTACAGTGCTGAGCATTAACAGAGCCTTTATCATCCATGCCATATGCAGTAATGTAGCCCAGTACCATGATGGACACTGGCTTTTAAATGATGCACCGATAACAAACCGGATGGCAGTTCATCTGGAAACTGGCTTTGGTTAATGAATGTAAAGCAACTTGTAGTATCAGACTGACACCTCATGTTAGTAAGTGCTGTGGTTTTGGAGTCTGTCCTTCATCCTGAATAAGGCAGTACAGATTCCCATACTTGAGCCAAGCTACCCCCTCTTATGTAGACCAGATGAGGAGAAACCTGAGCATTGCAGAGCAGGAAGCATAAACCTAACCAGCAATTTTGATGTTTAGCAATGTAGACGGGGCCTCTCTACATGAACGGGGCCCTGAGGAAGACAGGAGTGCAGTGCTTGTGCACTGCAGATATGCAGATGGAGTGATACAAAGCAGGATTGTTTCCCATGGAAAGAGTTGTAGTTAGGCTTTTCTGTTATTTACAGTGAGCTGTGGGGATGAAGCGGCAGATCATGTATCATCACAGCATGTGTTGTGGTTTCAGAGCTGCATGGACAAAGAACCTTCATCGCCAGAATGGGGTGTGACTGTGGAGGATCAGAGCACAGCAGTAGGATTTGTTAACGCTGCCGTTATAGACCGCTAGCTGCAGGTACTAGTTTTAGATGATGGGTTAGACGTCGTCACAAAATATTATTAGTTTGCGCTGCATTGTGACTCACAAGGATCGATTGTTGATAAAATCTATTATCTCTCTATGTAAATAACAGCAATAAAGGAAAATTCAGCAGCAGGCAAAATTCCAAATCTTTAAATTCTTTATCCTAAGTATATAAACAAATCTTATAAGTGCATACTAAGAGACACACAGGTTTCTTTGTGCACTACAAAATAGGGTGATGGTTCAGGGATGAATGGGACTAAAAACAGTAATTACCGGGATTAAAGGAGCAGAAATCCACCTGGACGTTTCTGTCTGTTTAACCGTGTAACAGCTGAAATATAACAAGCTTGATCAGAGGAACTTACTTACCAAAATAAATGATATTGACAGGTTATTGAGGACTAATTATTTCATTGTTAAATATGTGGATTTAAAGTATTTGATTCTTCTTTGTTGATACTGACTAGAAGCAAAGTTTTAATTCATTTTAATGCTGTTCTTTGAGACCCGGCAACTTCAATGTAACTGGAGTCAGTGAAGCCACATAAGAGCACATCTGGAGTTTGAGCTTCACCTAAGGTTTTATTCATGCATCAATATGAACTCATTATGCCATATCATAAATCTTGCTGTGGTCCGTGATTGCATATGTGCTGTTGTCACCTAAACTCAACCCCAGACTTACATCTGCAACGGGCCTCAGATCATGATAGATGTAAGAACACAATTGCTGCAGATGAAGGGAAGCACTGGTTCTAAATCACAGAGAAACACATGAACAGATGAGCGATCTAAAGATGCTTAATTAAGTTCGCCCTTTCCATTCAACCGCAATTATAAGGAGCACTAACAAGTGGATACAGTGCATTGCTTTTATTACCTGGCGGGCTGAATGGAGGGTCAAATGTGATTCCAATTTCTCAACATACCAAGCATTTAATTTGTGCTATCTGATGCTTTTCACTAAATTGCAAGGTAATATGAGGAGACCGGCCTTGGAGGGCGGTAGATATATGAGGGAGTGGGGCCCTGAGAATGAGGAGTTATATGGGGATGGCGTGAAGGCCACGGCGACAGTGGAGATTAGAAAATAGAGCAGAGACGAGCAGGCACTGCCAGCGATAACAGCAGGAAAGATAATAAAGGAAAGGCGTTTCCTGTGTGTTCTCTCAGGAAAAGTTCTCCGTCATGCACTGCAGTCTCATAGGTGTACTGTAGACTAGTCATAGGCTAAAGTCTTGGTGAACATCTTAAACTGATTTGCCGGAGCATTGTTAATAAAAAATAAAATAAAAATAAACAAATCTTTGCTATCACACACAGTTTATGAGACAACAGGGGCCTCTGGGCTACGGCTTAACGACACAAAAAAATCACTACAAAACGAGGCATATGTGGATAGCGTCTCTTTGCATTTGTATAGAATATGTTAATTTTACAGTTTTAGCTCTTTATGGTTATTGTGGGTGTTTTTTCCATTTTGTTGTAATCCAGTTATGTCTCTTTCACAGTCCCCTTGCGTCTCTTTGTGGTAATTTTGAGTCTCTTTATAATCAGTTCTGTCATTCTATGCTGTGTTTGTATCTGTGTTCATTTTATTTCCAGTTGCTTCTCAACAGTTTCTTCTCTGTGTGGCGTATTTGAATCCAGCGGTGTTCCCTTTCCAGACTGTAAAGGAAGACATGGACTCGCAAGCATGCACACATACACACACACACACACCTCTAAACTCAGTCAAGACAAACAACGGTTTCGTCTCCCAACAAATGACCTCACTAACTCAGATGGCGGCTGTCCCTCCCGTGACGCTATCGCTGGATATTGTCCTAACGCTTTGCTCCGAAGATGAACTCATGTGATACAGTTTCAGTCCCTCCAGATGTCACAGGTGCTCTCAATTTCAACACTAATTAGGTGCTTGATCACGTTGCTTCTAACTTCTGTGAACCCCCATCAGAGAGAAACGTCGCCACCAATAATGTTTATAATTTCAGCCCCAACTGGTGCGTGATGAAAAAAGCTTTGTTGGCCTGTGCTGTGTTTCCAAGCTGTTCCAGTTCCAGTTGAAAGAACTGCCTGCATGCCCCAGCTGACTTTTAATCACACTCACCCAGCCGCTGGCTCAGTCATAGAGAAGGGGGCCTGTAATTAGATGACAATGGGCCCCCTCTCTCTGGAGCGCGGCTGACGGGTGGCCACAGAATTATTGATCAAAGACGTGGGCACAGGAAGAGCAGGGAGAGCAACAGGCCTGGTATAGATGTTTGATGTGTGAACAACAGGTGACATGCATCTTGCGTGCAACTAACTGTGGCCTGCTGTGAATAATTGTATCTCAGAGAGGTTTTGCCACAACAGTCAAAGCTGCGCTTCAAGAAAGATGTCTACAAGTGGCCATTATTATCCAGATTTAATGGAACTGATGGTGCAGAGAGAATACTAGAAGATTTACATTTATTAAGCCCCTTATAATATTATATAATTTCAGATAAAGGTAGATAAAAGCAGGCTTTTAAGTGAGGTGTTTCTGTATAGAACAAACTCGTCCATCATACTGCAACCTTATACACTTGGCATGCTGAGAAATCCAAAGCTTGACAGTTGCTCAGCTGTGGGCTTGCGAACAGTCAATAGACAACAGGATTCTTCACTGGTTAATCTATTTTCAGAAACTTACAAGCTGTGTTCACATGCAAATATGAGAGAGTTGAAAGAATAAAGCATTTACATTTAGCGGTGTGCTATCTGATACTCGGGGGGATTTATAGAATTGGCCACAGTTAAGTCTCCTGTAAATCCCACTCAGAGTTACACAAACATGAACTCTGAACTGTTGAGATGCCTCTTGTTACCTCTATTTATATGTGGTTAAGAATGTGCAAAATACAGTAGCTCATTTATGCACGAACAACCCAGTGTTGGTTGGATGGATCCATGGTGGCTGCTGCACATGTGTGTTAGTACTTTGTAAGAAGCTCTGAGCCCAGATGGTGAGATGGACGTGCTCCAGCTGGGCTTCTACCACTCTCCTCTCCGCTCCTCTCCTCCTGCTATCTGGCCCGCATGCTTCACGTATCACTCTGATGTCATGGGAGAAGCTGCTATGGTCAGATGAGGAGGCCCTCCTCACCTCTGAGCGGAGGTGAAAGTGTCACAAAGTGCAGATAGTGAGGGGGGGGAGGAAAAGAAATATGCACTCCCGCTCATTATTTTAGCCCTGCTCCGTGATCCCAAATCCCAGCATTTATGAACCTAAGAGAATCCAGATGATAGAAGTGTGAAACCTTATATCGTGCATTATTATCTCCTGCAGTCGCCTGAATAATTCTGCTGTATTTCCTCGGAAAGATTTCAGCAAGCTGTATGTGATGGCAATTTTGGCTAGAAACGGGCTTAGAATAAAATTGACTTACGAGAAATAAAATGAATATGTGACTCTTTATAGTGCAAGTACAGCTTGTTAGGGTGGAAATAAGTAAAAGAGACAAAAAAATATTTACCTGGCTGCAAACATGTTTATTTCTGCTTTAAATCAGACATTTTTATGGTTAGTTGACTTGATTTCAGAGTTAGCATCGAGTGGCCGTTTGATGAACAGCAGCAGAGCTGTCATTACTGAAAGTGCAATTATGAATGACTGTATAGGATCCAGGGGCCCCTGAGGAAGTCATATTAGCAAGGAATCTGCTTCGTTTGATGACAGAAGCAGCTTGACCAGCCCGCGCAGTGTTCACACTGCTCAACGCGGTTCTTTACTCGAAGCTTCTATTTACAGTTATGCCTTATAGTAGCCTCCTGCGTACAGGATTTCCCCACAGTAAAAACAAAAATGCAAGCACACACAACTGAGAAAACAGTAGTGGCATGTCTCAAGGTCCAGGAAAAGATTATATGGCTCTTATGGTTCACGCCATGACTAATCTTCTGTTTTTTAAGAGAGGAGCTAATAATCTTCATCAAAGAGAGACAGTTATTCCTGAAAGGCTCGTAACACAGACGCAGCATAGCGTGAAAAACTTTTGATGTGTTCCTCCTTTGACTCCACACACTGTGGGACATTGAAAACCATACGCCATACATCGATATACTGGACCCACATGTGTATATATATTTGAAGTTGCAGAGCTTTTCATGTTGACTCAATTATCTCCCAGTATTTCCCCTGCTTTGGAAATCACTTGCCACTGGCGTGTTCTCTGGGGTCTCCCATGCCTATGGATAAAAGCCAGTGGTTAAAATTGGAGGTGGTTTCTTTTTTTGCCTTTATGTGGGAAAATATGTCCTTAGAACATCCGAACTTTTCCTGCTGTGTGTGTGTTGGGACCATTACTCAGATTTTATGTCTCCTATCGTTCATGCACATGTGAGCGCCTTAGACATCCTTCCCCAGCTTCCTCTTATCCTTGAGATAATTTTGCATCATGTAAACACGGCAATAGTCTGGTGACCTGTCGAGGGTGTACCCTGCCTTTCTCGCAGTGTCAGCTGGGATAGGCACCAGTCCCCTCACGAAGATGGATGGATGGATGGATGGATGGATGGATGGATGGATGGATGGATGGATGGATGGATGGATGGATGGATGGATGGGTTTGTATTTAGAGTCATAACAGGTTTCCCTCTCTTATTTCTCTTAATCACTGTTCATGTCCAGAGGATATTATCTGTGATCAGTCAACAAGCTGCTAAAGCTCACCCCTGATAACCATATTCTGCAGATCTAGAATTTATTTACACTGGCTCAGTCTTTGTTTTTGTTTTTTTATCTTTGTTTCAGATTTTAGCGTGGGTCATTTTTAATTAATTTAATTTATACCTCCATTCATAAATTAAAGGAAAGCGGCATAATCACTACAGAGTTAAAATTACTGCTTAGTCTCTTGAATGTCTTGTGACTCCCACTATCTTTGTCAAGTAAGATTGGGTCAAAGGTCATTATTGATTAAGCTGCTCATTCCTGACTCTATTTAAAGATTTGTTATGTTATCTATAATAAGCCAATGTCTGCAATCTTTCCAACAGTCTTAAAAAATTGGTCTATATGTAAAACGCAACAAATCCCATCATTGTTGAGCTCAAACCAAAGTGAATATGCTTCACATTTTTATTTAAAAATGACTGAAGCATGAATTGATTATTGCATTTCTGTCAATATAATAATTCTGTCAGCTCCAGTCAAGACAGTCACAATGAGCTGCACAGTTTTTGGCCTCCTTCTGACCGCTGAGTAATGATACTTCAGTCTCACCTTCACCCTGCTGTTTCTCTCCTCCTCTCCACTGCTGTTTTTCCCTTATGAAAACAGGAAGAGGGTGTGTTTGAAGAAGCAGAGCCTGAGGAGTTAAGTCGTTCACCACTGGCCGACCATAGCCTTTATGTCGTGTGCGTATGCATGCCAGGAAAATTGGTTACAGGGATCCCCTGAATGGTTTGCCCGTGTTTCTTCAACTCTTCAGAAATCTGCAGTATTTGCTTTGGGCACTGTGCCCCACAGCCAACATCCTAAGTTTTCTGTAAATGGCATGCTCGCTGAAGCATGTCACTGCAAGTTGCTTTTGCACACGTGACTGAATTACCGACTTACATGCAAAGTGTGAGCAGATATTTCCATGCGTACATAGACATTTTTCTCCAGTTATGCAGCACATCATTCACCACACTATATTCTCTGTATAAGTCCAGGGGCACAACTCTTGCTCTGTGCAAGCGTGGGGCTTCTGCATAGTTGGAATGTGCAGCATCACAGGAGGGGTGCCAGCCTGGCAAAATCTAGTCTAGTGGGGATTAGAAGTGAGCTGTGCCTCATCTCTTTCCCTCCCAGCAGGAGCTGTCACGTCAGCGTAGGACTCCTTCCACTGAGCTTCACTCCGATTGGGTGTAGGGTAGGGGCCAGCGTCAGGTCACACCGCTGGCTTTCTGCAGCTTTTACCAAGCCCGTGCTCCTCTCACACCATGTATGACAGCGAGTGTATATATTATCTGACAGCCCACGCCTGAGCAACAAAAGAAAAGAACAGCCATAAGACTGAGGGTGCTCTCGCCATTGTTATTGGACTGTAACCGTTAGGCCCTCTAACTAGAATCTGGATCGTTTTTGATCAATTTAACTGCAGTTACCGCAAATGTTGCCAAAGTTTCATGCAGCATGTAATTTTCTGATTAAATGACATAGCGTAGCTGGTCGTATTTAGTATGATAAGATGTTCCGATGTGAGAAGTCAGTGAGCCTCCCTCCTCTGCTCCCTCATGGTGCTTGTTAGCTGAGGAATTTGGTGTGTCTGTCCATGGACTACAGTGGTCAGACAGATACAGAAATGGAATGAGAACCATGTGGAAAATCTCCTTAGTTATGCAAGGGGAGGCGAAATGTATGAACAAACAGAGTTAATGTGCATCGTGAGGATACAGCTGAGGTTTGATTTACAGTATTTTGTGGCAGTGTCAGATTTTTTTTAACATTTTGTTTTTGTGAGCTGATCTCCATCCAGGCAGCACGTTTGGCACGTTTTAAAAGTTGAAACGTAGATTTTTTTGTGTGTGCAAATTAATGCTGTATAGAAGAACGAAGTAAGAATATATGGGCTGATCTGCAGAAGCAGCTGTCTGTAACTTCAGAGGCTCTCAGTAATGACAGGCAGCAGCTGGATGACAGAGAGGAAGTCTCCGTGTCTGCCTTTGAGACCTGCTTCTGACTCAGAGAGGAGTCTGATCGGTGTAGTGTCTCCTGAACAATAGCCACAGCAGTGGCCAAGCTATTAACAGAATGGTGCCCGGCATGGGCCAAGTGCTGGCTGCCCTCTCCTCTACTATATCCACACTTACAATATAATGCTTCCTGTGAAATTTGTTATGAACACTATAAATCTTTCCAAGTGTGTCTCTCATTTCCCCTTTTTGCTGAGCAGCTGGGATGATCTGAGTTCCTCTGTCCCCTTTTCCTATGCCAGCGCAGCAAGATGTGTTTTGGGAGCCTTAATCAGCTGCTTAACAACTCCAAACCCAAGAAGCCAAGTTCCTGCGGTGTGCTGGATCACTGTTTTGGCTCATAATTTGCTTGTGTTCACTCTTATTAAGAGTCTGTGAGAGACTAAACTCAAGGTTAAAGTCTGATAATATGCAGTCCTGCTCAGTGGACCATAAAACCAGTTCAGCCATGGTACTCAGGATAGCACCATAGCATTGTTAAGTCAGCCAGGTAACGAATTTAGCCCACACTGAATTGTCCCATCAGTTGTTGCATGGGTTGCCAATACATTTTATGCAGACCTCCACTGCCCCTAGATAATAAATCTGCCTTGAGTTTGATTTTTGTCTCAATTCTTCACTTTTCCTCATTTTTGTTTTTCATTGAAATATTCAAACAGTCAGATGGATTGCTATAAAACTGCAATATATTACTTTAAATCTAAATGCTTTTAATTTTAAAATTCTTCTCCTCACATACAGGATCTTGAATATTAAGGCCCCATCTTATCTTAAAGATCTCATAGTACCGTATCACCCCAATAAAGCACTTTGCTCTCAGAGTGCTGGCTTACGTGTGGCTCCCAGGGTATTTAAAAGTAGAATGGGAGGCAAAGCCTTCAGCTTTCAGGCCCTTCATCTGTGGAACCAGCTCCCGGTTTGGATTCAGGAGACAGACACCCTCTCTATTTTTTATATTAGGGTTAAAACTTTCCTTTTTAATAAATCTCACATTTAGGGCTGGATCAAATGGCCCTGAACCTTCCTTTAGTTACACTGCAATAAGCCTAGGCTGCTGGGGGCTTCCCATGATGCACTGAGCATTTCTTTCTTCACTCACCTCTTTTCACTCCACCTGCATTTAATCATAAGTTATTATTTATCTCTGGCTTTCTTTCACAATATGCTTTTTGTCCTGTCTCCTTCCCCTCACCCCCGAGTGGTTGCAGCAGATGACTGCCCCTCCCTGAGCCTGGTTCTTCCTGTTTAAAGGGAGTTTTTCCTTCTCTAATTTAGAAGATGCTCATTTAGCCCGGAAAAAGAGATTGTTGCTCTATAAAAATAAAAAAAAAAAGCCCTCTGTACAGCTAGGACATCTTACTATTCATCATTAATCAAAGAAAAAAAGAACAACCCCAGGCTTCTTTTCAGCACTGAAATGCTTCAATCTTAAATATGGTCAATCTGTCTTTATAAATTGGCTACGTACCACAGGCTTTTAAGGTGGCAGTAATTCAACCATTAATTAAAAAGCCATCACTTGACCCAGCTGTCTTAGCTAATTATAGGCCAATCTCCAACCTTCCTTTTCTCTCAAAAAATCTTGAAAGAGTAGTTGTAAAACAGCTAACTGATCATCTGCAGAGGAACGGTTTATTTGAAGCGTTTCAGTCAGGTT
>JAVDPK010001284.1:119323-133681 GCA_034780415.1 Cichlasoma orientale | reverse complement strand
CATACAAGGTCTTGAATAATCAGGCCCCATCTTATCTTAAAGACCTCATAGTACTGTATCACCCCAACAGAGCACTTTGCTCTCAGACTGTGGATTACTTGTGGTTCCTAGGTTATTTAAAAATAGAATGGGAGGCAGAGCCTTCAGCTTTCAGGCCCCTCTTCTGTGGAACCAGCTCCCATTTGGATTCATGAGACAGACACCCTCTCTATTTTTAAGATTAGGCTTAAAACTTTCTTTTTGATAAGGCTTATAGTTAGGGCTGGATCAGGTGACCCTGAACCTTCCCTTAGTTATGCTGCAATAGGACTAGGCAGCTGGGGGGTTTCTTTTGTGTTTCTTTTCATTCATCTCTTTTCACTCTGGTTAGACCACTCTCGATTTAATCATTAGTTATTATTAATCTCTGTCTTTCTTCCACAGTATGGCTTTTGTCCTGTCTCTCCTCTCAGCCCCAACCGGTTGCAGCAGATGACTGCCCCTCCCTGAGCTTGGTTCTGCCGAAGATTTCTTCCTGCTAAAAGGGAGTTTTTCCTTCCCACTGTCGCCAAGTGCTTGCTCACAGGGGGTCATCTGATTGTTGTTTTCTCTATATTATTGTAGGGTCTTTACCTTACTATATGAAGCACCTTGAGGTGACTGCTGTTGTGATTTGGTGCTATATAACTAAAATTGAATTGAATTGAATTGGGGGGGGGGGGGCATTTGTGATGTTGGGTGTAGTGTGTTAAGAGATTTTCTTTCCTTTTCACAATGACAGCTGGCCAAAGGTTCACATATCCTGTCAATATCTTATTATCTACTACATGGATTGGCCTAGAAGTGGGTACAAATAATAACTCATAAATAACTTTAAGACTTTTCCTGAAAACCACCATCAGGCTGATGCTATTGACCTTTAATAAACTGAATGACACATCTATATAGCATATTTTTATTGCTGCGAGGCATTCACACAGATTCGTACAATGCTTTTCATTCTGTACACACATCATTTTCTCTCACACGGACACTGGTGACACATCTTAATTTGGAACTTTTTCTCTAGGTTAAGGTTAACAAATGTTAGGAAATATCGCACTAAAAGAAGATGCCAAACATGATAGCTGCTAAATGTCAGCAGGTTCACTGTAAGCATGACGGTGGTTCTCTTCAAGCTTTAAGTACATCCATGCAGAATTGCACACGTTACTGCAAATTCTTGGCTTGCTTTCTTATGCTGAAATTGAAAATCTTCCTGTAATTGGTACACCAACTGATTTTTTGGGGTTGCTTCTACCTTTTTATTCCTCTCATTTAGGTAGTCTTTTCAAGGTGAGGGGTCAAACCTGAGTAATGAAATCTATAGCCTGTAGTGATTGCACTGTAGACCTGTTGACCTGGGCGTTGTTTAAGTCTCTGCCTCAGGTTCAGTAGAGTGACAGGTTGATGTTAGTACGGTCAATGGTGCTCCATCACTTACTGCTCTCTGAGGAATGTTACATTCATACAAATGAGTGCCTGGAAGGGGCCCTGAAAAGCCACAGTGTCTAAAGTCAAAGTGTGGCATAAATTTTACTAAATTCCTTCTGATGTGGTCGTTTTTGTAGCTGTACAACAAAGAGTTTGTATTGCAACAAAGTGTCATGACGTGTTTTTACTCTGAGAAACCTGCATGTCTGTCTGTATTAATAAGTATCAATATCTGCTGATTTATAAAGACTTTAAAGACCAAACATAAAAGGAAAGCACAGGTCTTTCTTGGGCCAGAAAGCACACTTTATCCCCTCTTTATTTTTTTTATTTTTTTCTGAGGAGGTTCCTGAGCATAGCCTGCCCACCTGAGACATCCTTTGTGTCCACTTAAATGCTTTTGCCTTGATGCCCTGAACTTTTTTTTAATAGCGCCTAAGAGTGCCATCATGAGGGGAAACTTTCAGTCGCATGGGAGGTCATGCTGTTTTTGACATCTATCCATAAACAATGTCCAACACAATAGACCTTAGGCGTAACACAGTTTCTCAGACGCCAACAGCGCTGTCTCCCAGTTGGCCAGTTGACCACAGAAGAGTTCAGTCTCCAGACCCTGTGTGGTTTCCTCTGCTTGGCCAAGGAGGATACTTCACTACCTCCTGTTTACGCTATACACTGGAGGCCAAAGAAAGTGATGATGACTTGTGGAAAGAAATATCTTGACACAGCAGGGGTATGGGTGGCAGCCTATTTCTAAACTTTAGTCATCCTGCCATTGTGGGTGCTTTCCATGAGAGTGGCATAAAGCTCCACAGGGGGTGAAAAACCAGTGCACAGCAGCACGGTGCAAGGAGCACCTTTAGGCCAGAGCTAATGAAGGATATGAATGTCTGCAAAAGAAAAACTAAAGCTTCTCTGACTTCTTTAAGTATCGTGGCAGCCGCTCTAAACTGTCAAATGTTCCCGGTGAGACGTAACGTGTGATGTTCAGAAAATATGAACATATATGTGTGAATTTCAGCGCATATTGCAGATTTTATTTGTTCCAAGAAGACGTGTCAGCATGATGATGAATCACTTGGAAATAATACCTAAAAAAGAAATCTTGGCTCACATTCCCATATTGTGTATTGTGTTTGTTGACACTGAATCATCCTACTTGAAATAAGTAGTGGTTAATCATGCATATTGTCTCGGTAGAGAGACAGGGTGTGGATCAGTCGGGGCCTTGTTTCTAGACTGGTCCTGACTGGGGCACAGATTTGACCGGTGCCCTCATTCTCTGCTCTGAGGAGGTCTAGCTGATGGATGTGTTCTAATCAGCAGCAGACAGACCTGCCACAGGAAACATCTCCCCATCACGTTTACGGAAACAAGCACTCCTCCAGAGACCCGCTGATAGCCGCAGAGGGAGAGGGGGAAGGAGGTGAAAAACAATTGGATTCTCCCTCATATTCTGCAAAGAAAATCAGCAGACTGTCTACTTTTCACTAACCAGAATATGATTTACAGGCCTGCTGCCAAATGACCTCTTTGAACAATACAGTAGCCTCGAGCTTGATTGCCTTCAGAAACAATTGCCAAAGACTTATTTTGGGAATGCACAACTTGTTGATTTCCCATTGCATTATGTGTAAAATTCCTACCCTTCTTAAAGCAAGAGCTTGACATTTTTGGACTTAGACATATTCGCTTTGTTATCAAGACTTAGACTGGAACACTAATTGCGTGTTTTTGTTTGGCACGTTCTTATGAATTACGCTTGGAGGAAGTCAGGCCAAGATAAGGATCAGTAAGATAATCAGTATCTTATCTTAATTACGACAAATTTCCTGCTGAAATGCTTGGTAGTGTTACAAAATTATTACCTGAGATAACGTGAATTGCCCGGTGTTGCTTTAAGACCCTCTTCTTTGTGCGTCGTTTGGAAGCATCTGTCCTCTGAGAATTTGTTGTGCACTTTGTGTCATGACAAAAGGGATTTTTTTTTTTTTTTTACCTCTGACAGGTGATGCTTCTCTCTTGCAAGTCAAACCCTCTCGAAAATCCCCCCCTGCATGTCAGGATGAGCATGGCGATGAGTCGCCATTCGCTCTGCGTATGAAAAGAGTGATGTGTCTGCCATGTTGGAATGCTAAGAGCTATTTGCTTTTTGGGCACGTGAAAGCTTGTCTCTCTGCATTTTAGTTGCAGAGATTATCCCTGAAAAGAGCCCTGGTGCCCTCCTTTCTCCTCACTTTTCCCAAACTCTCTGACCTTGATCTTGCTGTCAAGCAGCTTCCTGCCCTCTGCATGGACCCATGTAGTCACACTTGCACAGATGTCAGGGAGCGTAATCTCCTGCCCTTTAATTACTGTGGCTTCAGTGTGATCACAAAGCATTTAACTTTGTTATTTCATCATAAATGAATATTATAATTAGGTCATTTGTTGTTATTTAGCAGATATATCTGTGTGTTGCTCAACACAGTTTTTAATCCTGTTTTCTAAAGCCTGAGGTCTTCACAGGAGTAACCTTCCTTTCATTCTACATGAATGGAAGGCAAGAGAGCAGGTTCAGACTTGCCATCTCAACCCCAGTCCTAAAGACCCTCAGGGTTACACCCTCATTTACCTGCTGTTAAAAAAACATCCATTTTACATGATATTCATGAAAGCACATATGTTCCTCTCTGCTCTGCTTAATTTGCAAGTAAATACCTTAAACATTTGCTGACACTGAAATGCAAAGTAGACTCTGATCTTTCAGGACAGACCTGCAGAACAAGGGTCAGGCGCAAGAGCACCCCTGGTTGCACCATCCTAAACAAAGACCAACAAAGGCAGGAAGGGCTGAGCCGGTGAACCCTACGCCCAGGCCAAATCATCCTCATCCATCGTATGCATCGAGTGTCAGTCCACTATGATGGGTGCTGTCGGCTGTTCTTCCTGTTTTAGCATTCCCTCTCAAATGATTCCCCCCTTTGTGTAATACAGTGTAAACACTCTCAAATCATGGCCCTGATGTAGATATTTAGACATCAAAGGTTGAAAGTGTAAATACAGCATTGTCGTCAGACGCTTACTAGGTGAAGGACGGCAGTGCCACAAATTTTCCTCTCCTTCACATCAACAGAAGTTCGCATAGAGTCTGTGGCATGTTAGCAGCAGTAGATAGTCGTTTCTGGGTTGAGTGAAGTTTGGACTTTGTCCTCACATTCATTTCCTTTCTGTGCATTAAAGACAAAGATAATATTCAAATGCCCGCTCCTAAAAAGGCTGTAGAGTACGCTGCCGTTGTTCTCGTCACTGCGCACAAACTGAAGTCAGCCGGTTATAGCACACGGGTGCAGGAAAAACAGGCAATTTTTTTCTAACTGCCAGTCGTGCAGAAAATTTAAGAACTTACAAGTAACAACAAAATTGTTTGCTTAGTAAATGTAAATCATGACTGAATTTAGTGGATTACTGGTTGGTTGTACCACATACTCTGGACACTGCAACTGCTCTCTGCAGGTACTGTAGACGGACTGTCCGTAGCTCTGCCAACAGAGAACCATGTTGAGCCTGTTACAGTGTGTATGAACTCGCCCCCAGCTCTGACAGTGAAAATAATTAAACCAGTAGCATTAAATTGGGCAGCACACTGGTTCGCAAGGTTTCCTCACTGTTGCTGTGGTTAGCACTGTTGCAAGAAGGTACTGGGTTTGAATCCACCATCTGGCCGTGCCCTTTCTGTGTGGAGTTTGCATGTTCTCCTTGTGTTTGTGTGGGTTTTCTCTATATACTCTGGTTTCCTTCCACAGTCTAAAGACATGCATTGGCCATAGGTGTGAATGGCTGTCTGTCTCTCTGTGTTAGCCCTGCAACAGACTGGCAACCTCTCCAGCACATACCCTGCCTCTCGCCCTATAACAGCTGGGATAGGCTCCAGCCCCCCGCGACCCTGAAAAGGATAAATGGAAGAAAATGGATGGATGGCATTAAATTATCAGTTTAGTGGCTCTATAGTGTACATTCTTTCACCTAACAAGTGAAAGATCCCTTGGGGGTTGGATCAGGAAGGCCATCCATTGTTCAAATTTACCAAATCAAATATGCGGCGCTACCTGCTGTGGCAACCCCTTGTGAATAAGGGAGCAGTCAAAAGCACCTTTTATTAAGTTGTCAGTCTGTTAACATCCATCTTCTTCCGCTTATCCTTTTCAGGGTCACAGGGGGGCTGGAGCCTAGCCCAGCAGTCACAGACTGTGTCATGGACTGTGGGAGGAAACCAGAGTACCCGGAGAGAACCCACATGAACAAGGGGAGAACACGCAAACGCCACTGTGAGGCAACAGCGCTAACCACCACATCTTCGTGCTGCCCAGTCTGTTAACATATTTATCAAAATATTTAACTTTTTCTTGTATTATTACTATTGATATATAACACGCACATTAAATACACATTTGTCAACCTGTTTTGTGCGGCATTGCAAGTGCTCTTGAGGGCCCCCTGCTGGTGTGGGTGCCCCAAGCAGCTCCTTAGTCCGCTTAGGCCTCGGGCCATTTCTGTTTCTCGTCATTATTAACGCACAAAGTCTTAATAAACCCCTCAGCTGTGTTTTTCAAAGCCCTCAATCCACGAGTGAGATGAAGTGCAGCAACATGTGCTGAGTGCAGAGTATGCAGATCAGCCCATTTTGGAAGCTGAAATAGTGCAGGGCTTTGTCCAAATATTTTCTTTGAGTCCCAGCTTCTTCTTGGAACCAGTTGGCCTGCACACACACACACAGGGTTCAGAAGAGTGACACATGGCTTTGGCATTGACTTTAGACCTGTTTTGGGACCATTAAAGGGCAATTTGTCAGCATTCACCACTGGGCAAACAGTGAGATGTGTTTCACAGAGCCTCACATCTGGACCTTTTGTGTTTGAACAGTGTCCCACTTCCTCTTTTAGAAAACTGAAGTGCATCTATAATGGTTGGGCCACGTTCCACAGCCAGTTGGTCTCATTTTATTATTTCATTAATGCACTCTGGCGTGTGACACCTATTCAAACACAGCTTTTTCCTGGTGGCCTCCTCCTACCTTGGGCACATGCTCCCCTTCTTCCTTCAGTCACGTTGCATCATAATAATCATTAGTTGTAATGAGATAATGTCATTATCCGCTGTTTGTTTAGGAGAAAAGAATAGTGTTATTATGTGGACCCCTTGTAGACGTCATCATAAATTGTAAAGTCAGCAGAGATGAAGAGACAGGCAAGACAAGGCTAAGGTCTGCTCTAGCAATCAGTCACTGCGAGGTCAGCTTGATTAAAGGAAATGGACTGAGTGGAAACTTTGAATGTGTGTTTGCAGTTGTGTTTTCAGTCCATCTGGGTGATCGCAACAGCGGAACAGTTGCTGAAACAATTAAGGCAAGCCGAAGGATGTTTTTACTCCCGCTCTGACCCCTCCCCTCGCCTTGTGATTGCACATCAAAGTTGTCAACAGAGGTTCAAAGTTTTTTTTTTATTGTTTGACTCCTTAAAGCAGTTGTCAGAGTTTAAGAGGAACCGTGACTTGTGGCAGCAGGACAAGCTGAGAGTGCAGACAGCCTCAGAACAGGTTTGTCCTGACAATAACTCAGGGTCAAGTAGGGGAGGGGTGTGGTCAAGGACAAATGCACATATGTGTTTCAAGCCAAAACAATTGTGGCTGATTTAATATTATTTTTTGGGCCTTTTGCCTTTATCAGATAGTGGACAGGAAAGCGAGGAGAGAGAGTTGGGGGAAAACATGCAGGAAGGGTCTCAGGTCAGACTTGCCTCGTGGCATACGGTTGCCTGCTCAGCTCGTGAGCTCAACTGGCACTCATGACTGTCCTTTCTCATTTGATTTCTCATTTTATTTACACTGAAGCTGTTTAAATTTATGTAAGTGGTTGATGTTGAATTCCCTTCCAGCTTTTCCAAGATTCTCTTCATTTTGATGCTCTCGCTTCCTTAAATCCATCGCATTTACGCCCAAATATTTCCTAACACCAAACTCACCACTTATAGTGCGAAACAAGAAGATTCTGTAAAAGTTTCATGGTTTCGCTTTTGACTCACCTGCACCACATAAAGTGGGTAAAGGGATGGTGCACTGGCAGTTTGAATACACACACACGCGCACACATACTATGGTTTGTTTGTTCAGAGCAGAGAGGGGGCAGGCTTCATCTTAGAGGTGACTGATTTACAGTTTGTTGCTGTCAGTCAAACAGCTGACAGATGGCGAAAAAGAGCACAGCCTCCGCCGCGCTGTCGCCACTGTTAGACACTCACCAGTGGCAGGAATGTGGAGGACTGTGCCTGGAGTTTGATGGGAAGGCTAACAGCTACCATAAAGTTGTAATAGTTGTGCATAAATTTTATTGTTTTGGGTTTTTTAAAACTAGGATGACTATCAAAGCTGCTAAATACCATTTCAAACAGAATTGTAGGACTCATACGCCCCAGTTACACTTCATTTAGCAGCTCAGATTTGAAAGCACTTTTTTATTTAAACTGTCTTCCTGAGATTGTGACATTTTGCTCCATCCATCCATCCATCCATCCATTTTCTTCTGCTTATCTGGGACTGGGTCGTGGGAGCAGCAGCCTAAGCAGAGAAATCCATACCTCCCTCACTCCACACGACCTCCAGCTTATCCGAGGCACCACTGCTCCACCGAAAATTTAAAAAGGTCTTGCCCTGTGATGAAATCTTTTGGCTTATTTTGGCTTAAATCTGTTGAGATGTAAATAGGCTGTGATAATCCTGGTGTGCTCATAGGGTGGGACAAGCTTGTTACTAATTTTTATTATATATTTTTTTAATTAAAAGAGCCTTTTACCATTTCCCTGGAAAAGTTCCAGTTTTTGGCTAGACTTTCAGCATAAACCTTCTTTTATGCCTCTGCTGAAAACACTACATTTTCAGACCCATAAATTGCATAGAGAGTAATTAGTGTGTAAAAAACTGAGAACTAAAGCGTTTTAGGCAGTAATTATTTTTGCCAGGATAACACTGGGGTTTCTCAGTTCTAGTCGGGTCTGTTACAGGTCTTTCATTCCAGTCCTGAAGGAAATTATCAAATAACAGACAGAAGTTCCACACAGACTTTGTGGGGCTTTGGGTGGAAAGTCTGCAAAGCACCTGGTTTTCACATGGCACACTGTGCAGGTTTTCATTTCAGCTTTTCGTAACAGGCACGGGATTCGGGTTTTGGTTCTCCAGTTTAAAAGAAAACAGGCAATAATATCTGGACCTGACAATGTGTTGAGCCAGACATTTCTTTTGACTTAAGGATATATGTTCTAGTGTTAAATTAAGGATAATACCCGGTTGTAAAGAAATAATCAGGCAACAACACTTGTGGCTAAGATAGTTTACTTTGAATATCATATTAACGCAAGCATTACCCAAGGCAGTGAAGAAGCAGTGAATTGGTTGTGGCAGAGGGGGTAAAGGAGACTAATTTCCTCCTAATTGAGCCACAGGGTTGTTGTTTTGTCAGGAGATTTTAGGCCAAATGGAGTCAGATTCCTGCAGATCTCCTGGGATGAAGGGAGGGCTATGGTTGGAGTCTCGCAGAGCCTGGCGATCCCAGCAGTTCCCCTGGCTCCTAATCCCTGTCATTAACTCAGCTGCACAGAGAAAATTGTCTTCCCTACCAACCTCTATCCTCTTTTCAGCCTTGTCCTTTGTCCCTTCATTTCTTCCTTTACATCCTCTCTTTCATTAGACTCATCTCCCAGTTCTTTATTTTCACCCCTGCTATTATTTTCCGCATTCTGCACAGCTTCCTTCCTGATTTTCCCTGTGAATGCAGGTGAAACATAAACCCTAAATGTCACCTGCTCAATTTATTTATTAAAATATCACTTGTCTTAGATTCTCATGTTTGATATATGATCTCATCATAAAGCTACTACTCTGACCTAGTTTTCAAATTCTACTTTATGAATGACAGTTGTCAAGGAAATGTATGCCACTTTCCATATACATATATATTTGTATATATTTATATTTATATTATCATTCCATCACAGTATCTACTAAATAAATAGACTATCTTAAGCAGCTATAAAACAAAAGTTTGACAGAAGCAGCTCAGCTGGAGAGACAAACTGTCCTATTATAGCACATCCTGTGGTGCTTGCTGTTTTGTCCACTGACACACAAACACGCACACATACACAATGTGGTGGGGAGTCAGAGGATGGGTGAGAGGGTGGTCCGGGGTCCCGAAAAGGAGAGAAGGGAAACACCTTGTGACCCCCCTGTTCCTGACCATGCTACTGGAGGTCCAGGGACAACAAGGATGGAAGAGCAAATGGAGCCGCTGGACATCTGCCTCTGTGTGGGTCATTCAGTGTTGCTGGCTCATATTTAACATTTAATCATATGAAAATCTGTCAGAAGTCTGTTCATACTGTTGCATCAGGAGGAACTGCCTCCCAACAACCTTTGAAGTGATGGAAACACAACTCTGTGCGCTTATTTCTTGGCAGACGTACAATAAGGAAGGTAGATAAGCAATAAATAAACAGTCAGGATTTTGTTTCTTGTGGCAAAGACACTCATCAGCGTGCAAACACTGCTCGCCATGTTTGGGTTTTGATCTGGATGTCAAACTCAAGCGACTCCCAGACACAAACATCCCAACTTTTGCTGCAGATAAACCCACTGCCACATTTGACCCCATCCAAGGAAAACATTCTTTTGGTCCACATACAGCACGTGCTCAGCTCACTGACGCTGAATGCTGAAATAAGTAAATCTGGATGGATTTACATCTTTATACTCCATACTGCATAGCAATCAAGATCAGTTTGCAATCATGGTAAAAAGTACATCTGCTGTCAATTTTAAGGTGTTACATATGAGGACATAATAAAAATTTTATCTCTTCTTTAACAGGTCTTAAAATTAGGTAAATGCAACCTGAGATAAACAACATCACATGTCACATTACACTGTTTCATCATTTGATTAACAAAAGCTAACCCAAAATGGAGAAGCAGTGTTAAAAACTAAGTACTCCACGTGATTTAATAGCTTGTTGAATTACCTTTAGCAGCAATAACTTGAAATAATGTCCATGTGTACAACTCTATCAGTCTCTCACATCATTGAGGTCTGTGGGCATTTGTTCATGCACAGCTCTGTTAAGGCCTTGCTGCAGCGTTTCAGTCAGGTTCTGCACTTTGCAGGAACTTGATTCTTTTTCAGCCATTCTGTTGCAGATCTGTGCTTGGGATCATTGGCCCTCATTTACAAGCAGTGTGTGCGCACAAATCTGTGCATAATTTGTGCATATGAGCTTTTCATGCACAAATCAGAGATTTCTCAATATTTTCGTGCCTGAATTTGTTCATACTTTCAAAACAAATTTAGAAGTCCCTCTGACCATGCAAACAAACAAATGCTTTCTTTAGGTTTAATTTCAACATATTCAAATATCCCCTATCTCTTGTCTTAAATTATCTTTTTTTTACATTTCATTATAAGTAAACTCAATGTGCACAGATAAAAACACAAAAACCTGTGTGGGTTTTACAATGTCTTAAGGCTGTGAAAACAGTTCAACTTAAAAAACACACGCACACAGCCACTGACTGCCTGTGCGAGGGGTTTAAGTCTGTTTTTGACCACATGCCTGTGGTGCAGGCGGCCCAGGTTTGCGTCCGACCCGTGGCCCTTTCCTGCGTGTTTTCGCCCGTATCCCTCTCTCCACTTTCCTGTCTGTCTTCACTGTGCACTATCTGATAAAAAAAAAACATATCCACCTGATGACCTGAGAGGTCTGATTCAGTTATAAACAGAGATGTAATGAGGGGCCAGACCATCACTTACAGTCATTCTTGGCACTATGCCACAGATGCTGGATATTCTGATTTTTTTTCTCATAAAAGTCATTTTTCTCATCTCAGGCTAGCAGATCATGTGCTCTTTGTCCTCCACCTGTTTTCTGTTTCCTTTTTCTTTTTTTCATATTAGCTTTTATCTTTTTTTCTTTGTTTTTTTTTTTTTCTTGAGCCATAATGGGTGTTTCAGGGGAAATGATATTCAGGATCCCTGTTATTTCAGCCCAAGCGTCACTTTTTCTTTTCTTTTTTTTAACCATGGTCACTCTGGTTTCTGGCTTCCCCTTTGCACAGATGTTTCAAATATTTCTCTCTTGCAGCATCATCACCACTTTCTCCACCTCACCTCTGGGTAAACGTGTTTCCTTAGATAGAGACATGGGGTGTGGCAGCATGCAGATTATATGCAGATTGCACAAGCCTGTTGGTTCAGAATGATTCTGATTTACTTACGTAAGCACAGTAGTAAGAACACAGGTCGGTGCGCGGGTTTCATAAATTTGACACTAATTTTGACACTTGTTTTTTGTGCAGTTTAAGAACATTTCCTCACATGTTATTAAATGAGACCCATTGTCAAGTTGTATGATTTTAGCTGTATAACGAGGAGTTCATGGTCAACCGAGTGACTGCAAGGTGCCCAGGTCCTGTGGCTGCAAAACAAGCCCAAATCATCACCCCTCCACCACCATGCTGACAGCTGTAGTAGGTCTTTATGCTGATATGTTGTGTTAGGTTTTCTCCAAATGTGGCATTATGCATTATGCGTTATGGCCATTCTTCTCACTGGACAAGTCATAAGGCCATTTCCTCCAAATTGTGTGGAAATGACCTTCTGACTCTTCCCAAATTAATGGGCAGCACCAATCGCTGATGTCTTTCCTCAGTATTGTGTTAATGTTCACCTGAATGCTCCAAACCAGGAAATTGCCAAAACTTCTGCTTTTATGGGTGTGCTCACACTTGCTGACAATCAGTTAATCAAGTGCATTTGATTATCAGCACCTGGCTGCTACTTAGGCTTTCACACGCTGCTTCTGCATTTGGGCTCCATTTTTGTTAAATAAATCATGACGTGGTATAATATATCATGTTCTGTAGTTTAAAGGTTGTTTTTACCTAATTTTAAGACCCACTAAAAACCTGATTATTTTTTATTATGTCCTGATATATAAAACTTGAATCAAAGGAGGGTGTGCTTTCTATTTATCATGACTGTAGCGCTGCACTCTGGATTTGTAATAGCATAAATTAAAAACAGAAGGATCACGTACCAAAATCACTGCTGCAAAAAAAGGACTTCCTCATTAGTTCCTCGCTAAATTCTGGCACCTGGATTACCCTCCTCATTCACAGAGACATCTATAAGTCTTAACATGCTAAGATATATTTAATGAGAAGGTATTGCTTTTTATTTAATAAAAAGTAGGGTTTTTCTTAAAGAAAGAACATATAAGCACAAAAAAAAACCAACATAAAATGTCTTAAGACATTTTCTTGTGCTGAAAAAAAAAAGTAATTAGCATCTTCCTGTTCCAGGAAGCATAACAAAATTTTAATACAACAGTCAACAGGTGTATTTCTCATTAAGAGAAAAGTGCTGAGAGCGACAAAAATGAAACAATAGGGCTTTCTTATCAAGCAAGCATTTCTTATGCTTGGGTGGAGGTCTCTATTTAGTTCAGTGTTGAGTTCAAGATTAAGCTATAGCTGCGTGTGACCTGCAGCTTAAGGGTTCACACAGTGTGAATGTTTTATGTATTCCATCCTCATCTAGTTTCAGATTTTTGCATGCCGGAAAAGCAGACATTCATGGCAGATTGTCACGGAGGAGTCATATAGCCAGTTATCCTCAGATAGCCTGCAGTATGATACCCCCAGCAGGAGGAGTGCCCTCACACATCTGAGGGTGTAGCTCTGGCTCCATGGCACTGGAGCGCGACGTCGTCTGACATAGCAGAGTCGGCTCTTAGCAAGCTGATGTGAAAGATCTGCAGATGTAGCTCATGTTTACTTTTTAAGATTTCACTAGATGGAAAAAATTATTATTTTTATCTTTATTTCATTCAAAGTCTTTGCACCAGAGACGGCGTGCACTCACAGACCAGCCGTGTCTCTGAAGTGACGCTATGCTGTGAATCTGTAGGCCCCCGGCACCCCTGGGCTCCAGGTCCCCTCAGCATGATTTGTGGGGGCTAGGGTCTGCTGTGTTAGCCAGTGTGCTGTCAACATTTTTTACACTTCAAACAAACCTCAGGTCATAGATTAGCCTCCACCTTCAGTCACTTATCTCCTCCAGACTGGAGCTGAAGTGTCCATCGCGAATGTCCCCAAACTCTCCTGTGAGTGACCCCAGTTAACTCTGTCAGGTTAAATATCACACACCTTCCTCTCTTTAGTTGCTACAAACACCATGATAGTATCCGCTTCCCAGTGAGTTGCTCCATTTTATCCCTGCACCAACAAAATGACAGAGTGAGACCAAGGCGGTCATGTCACAGCAGCAGGGTCATTTCAGCAGCAGATCAAAAGCAGCCACAGCTGTGGCAGGGACACATGTGTGGTCCAGGCATAAAGACACAAACCCACCAAGCTTTCCCTGGTCAGCTAGCGCTCGCAATATGTTATGGAAGGAAAATATGACCCAAAAACATGCAATAACCTACACTAAAAATGACACTGCATAACTGACATATATTTTATTTGGAAAGAGACGTAAGTAAATCTACACTCGCAGCTGATAACCATCCACCCACCTCAGGATCAGCACCAGGACTTTATCTTGGCACCTATAAAGACTATGATTAACAAGTAAGGAGGTCCTCTGAAGATATCTTATATGCTGGTCTAATCTGGCCATCTGTTTCTTATCTGCTCGCCTTTTATTTTTTAAATTTGCTAATTTATTTGTTTAAGGGATACTGAGCCTGCAAGCAGCAGGCGCCAATCCTCTCCCTGGGGAATGAAGTAGAGGCGGGACACACCTGGTGTGTGTGTGTGTGTGTGTGTGTGTGTGTGTGGGTGTGTGTGTGTGTGTGTGTGTGTGTGTGTGTGTGTGGGTGTG
>JAVDPK010001284.1:88928-113144 GCA_034780415.1 Cichlasoma orientale | reverse complement strand
GTGTGTGTGTGTGTGTGTGTGTGTGTGTGTGTGTGTGTGTGTGTGTGTGTGTGTGTGTGTGTGTGTGTGTTCATATGCACATGTAAACAGAGACTTGACACATACCATGGGCTGTCAACACTAACCCTACTTTCTCTGTACAGTTCATCCACCTGTTGACTATAACACACCCAATCAATTCTCCATTCTTCAAATCACACATGAAATAATCAGCAGTGGGGACGCCCGCTATATCTCTATACAGTAACTCCATCCACTTAGAACACAGTCGGGGGAAAAGTGATGGAGGTGGCTGATGAGGAAGCCGGTGAGAGCAAAATGTTTGTTTTTTCTGGGAGATCGGCATGACCTCTGAGCGTCCCTCTTCTTGTTGCTTTGTCTGTCATTCCTATGAAACTAAAGCACAATGGAGCTAGTGGAGGGCAAGAAATATAGAGGGGGCGGGGGTGGTGAGGCGTGGGCTGCATTTGCTCCGGTGTATGAGTGCGTGTGTGTGTTTGTGGAGGAGGGGAAGAAGGAGGGGGGAGTGTTTGCAACAGTCCTCTCCATATTTCTGAAATTAGCTGTTATTTCTTTAAAGTTTTTTTTGTTTTGTTTTTTTACTGCAAACAGTGAGGGTCTTAAAAATAACACAAAATTTTCACACTTTTTTATTCTACTTTTCTCCTCTGGGCACTGAGATAAGGTCGATTCCTCATGTGTGTCATGACAGTTGTGTTTATTTGTCAGGTTTGATCAAATCAGTCTCACACTTATAATTAACTCTACTAGAATGCTGCAGCTTTGATAAATAATCACGTTATGAAGACATAATTTAAAGAATAAATGGAAACCAAATCCTTAAGCTTTAGTTTTTTTGTCATTTCCAAATTATTCAAAAAGAGCTGTGCAGAAGGGTTACTCCAACTAACTCATTTCATAATTTGCTTACCCAGCAGCCATTAGTTCAGAAAAGAGATTGAAAACAGGGGGAAGCAGTGAAAAATACTTAGTGCTCAATACTCAGCGTTAATTTCTCCCAGTGTCAAACCTTTATATAAAAGACTGAATGCTGACGGTGTGTAGCTGCGGTTTAAACCAATGGCAGAAACTTGCAAATGCTCCTTGAACACATTCTGTCGGCATGTATGTTTTCAGGCTCGTCAGCGTTTGCGCCTCTCCTCAATAATCTCAAAAGCAAGTAGAAACATGAACACGTGTGGAACGCGCAGGATTTTCTGTGAGGAACCTTGTTTTTATCCTCAGTGAGGGCTTGACAGCTTTGTGATGAGAAACTGTCCACAGGATTAAGGCTTATTCTGCACTGTTAATAACGCGACGTGTCTGAGTCGAGTACGAGACCAGCACCAGTCTAGACAGTAGAGCCACCAAAACAAGTTTGTCCAACCTAACACAGAAACCTGGGATGTAGCAGGTTCCCCTTCCCAAAACTGAACTCCCTCCGCTCTCCTCCACCCATTCCCACCCACTAATACTAGGTTTCAGTGCTGGAGCACATACCTTTGTTTATGTCTTTTCTCATTTATTTAACACTTCCACTCTGCTCCAAAAGTGTGACATCCTCTCAAATAAAAACCTGTTTCCTATATCGCAATAAACTGTTAGCTCAAAGACAAATAACAAAGGCACCAGTCTAAACATGGTGCCACTTTAATGCTGATCCTTCCTTGGATTGTGAGCATTGAAGTTGTGGTAATGAAAATAATTACTGGGCTTAGCTTTTATGTAAACACAGGATAATAAATGTTAGACTAAAGTTTAGTGAAAGTGTTCACATGTCTCAAAGCATTTATCCTGAGATCTCTTGGAAGGTTGTCCTTTAAAGAAAACAAAGCTTCTTTTTTTTCTGCATTCACAGCTGCATTTATCTCCACATCCTTTTGCTTCTGTTTGAATGCGTGCTGATAGTGATGTCTGGAAAAAGTCAGATTGCCCCAAATCTTATCGAAATGGTCTCGCGAATAATGAGGTATAACATGTCTAATCGTACCTCACACAAGGGGCCTCCTGAGAACAGCTACAATACACACCAGCGACGACCGTAAATTGTTACCACGTCTGCTCAGGGATCGCTGTTGAAAAACCTGGACGTGGCCCCTCGCTGTAATTGTCCGGATCCTGAGAACAACGACCCAGAAAAATACAGCATTTACATGAGACTGGTGTTTTTAATGTAATGTTGTTATCTTTTGGCACATTTCAAGAGGTGGTTAGGAAATCAGGGCTTTCACATGGATCTCCTCCAACACCGCCTCCTCATCATTGTTATTCACAGTTGCTCGGGGACATGTCCACTCCACTCGTTCTTGCACTGACTAGATCTGAATGAGTGAATGAGGGCATTCTGTAGGATTTCTGTAGCCAAAAAATACAGAAATGTATAATTTATTTCTGTCTGTTGTCTGAAACAGCCAACAGTGCTTCTAAAACTGTACTATCCACTGCTGCATATTTGTAGGAAAGGCCAGACCTGCTGCACAGTGCATCATAATGAGCTCTGCTGCTGGTGGATATCGTTAGGCGGGAGATGCTGCTTCCGAGGACAGCGTGGTTTGGCCAGACCTGAATGTACTGGGCTCTCGCCCCCTCCGGATATGGTCGCTCAGGACTCATCGTCCCTGAGACACAAAGGTCCTCTTCACATCTTTCTCTATCCCGTCCACTGTGAAAGGCCTGCTTTAAGGCACACAGCTCCTGTGCCTGCTTCACAGCTAAATACATCTCCTGTCACTGGCTGGTCCCAGTGCCAGTTCAGCTGCTGGAAGCGCTCAGGTGCTCAGGTCTCCAGTAACCACTTGCACACAACTTGCTAATGAATAAAAAAAAAACTGATGAGTTGATTTTCTGTGAAACTGTGATAGTCTTCGGAAATTTTCCTTTCATAGTTTGAGCCATCACATGCAAAATGATCCTTTCCACTATCAAAATCTGTTAAAATGCATGTACACTGCCACTTATGCACAAAGAGGAACGCACTGAAAGGCAGTGGAGCAGACAGAAGCAGTTCAAAGCTAAACAGCAAGTAAACGTAAATGACATTGCAATGTAAGATATGTAAAAGGAAAATGGAGCCCATTTTTGTATGTAGTATCTTATCTGTATCATGCTGTGTTTGTGAATTTTATATGTTATGTTGGCAGCAACCAACAGCGAGAAGCTTGCAGCATGTTCAGAGACATCAATTCCACCAAGGTCAGAGAGCGCAATCATAAATGACAACAATGTTAGTTTAGTCAGCCTCGTTTCATTTCAGCTTACAAAAAATCAAATTGCAATGAAGCAATATGAGAAAAATCATGACAGAGTTCAAGAGCTGCTGTAGCAGCATGTCCCAGAATCCACTGATGCTCACAGGGATTTTTACTGCATGCGTCTTGAAGTTACAAATACCCAAAAGAGAAACTTTTTTTTTCTTTATTAAGCTAACATTAAGCTAACAACCTGAGTGAAATATTACGAGATCTGAAAATGGCATGAGCACATATACCTCCACACTCCAGTTCCTTTTTTATGTCATTTTTTAGGGTCCTCATTTGTTATTCCCACAGACACAGCAGTTCACACAAAAGTCAAGATGTTCAAACATCTCCTTATAGACAATCAACTTTATCAACCACAACAAACTCAGTGTCACATCAACAGCAAATAGTTAAAACTAAAAAGATAGAATTACTAAATTGGGTTTATACAAGTATTTGCCCCCAAATTAATAGTACACAGTGAAAGATTAGCTAAAGTAACTTCACAGATTTTATCAACCTTTTCTCTTTTTTTTTTTTGAACTACAGCAGTTTTGTGGTAAATTGTCTTTTCAGTGCATATGATTTTATACAAAATATGCAATATTACAATGTACAACATACATGTTGCCATTTGATGCCATTTTCCTGCTGTAGTTACCTATAAAGCTTAATGTAATGTAAAAAACTGGCATTATGAATTGATACAAATGACATGTTAATCCAATAACTTTTCATGCTGGTGCCATGGGCTTTGTAACCAGCCATAATGGCTGAATGTAGGAATTAAGTGCTTTGGGGTGAATTACTGCCTTTTGCAGACAGGCAGCTAACTTGTAGTATCCCACTAAAACATTCTCTAAATTTGAAGTGCAGTTGTTTTTTTTTAATGAACCGAAGCTGCTGAGAAAAACTTCAGAGCACTTTTCTGCTGTTTGCCCACTGGAGAGCAGCTATAGCACGTTTACTTCAGACTGGTCACTACATACAGTAGGTGAGAAGCTCTGCACTGTCTGTCTCATTACAAATATATCAGTCTATCCCCGGACACGCCACCAGTCTATTGCAAAGCTGACACAGAGAGACAGACAGCCGTTCATGCTCACATTCACACATATGGCCAATTTAGGATCACTGGTCGCTACCACTAAGTGGTGGTGAGCCCAAATACATGAACTCCTGCCATCTGTTGGTCAAACTGTACAATCACCAAAACAGAGCCATGACTGTTACATTTCTGATTGAAAGCTGACAAGTACTTATTTAATGATGATTATGGAGTTGATTCACATTTTTTTCAGGCCTTTATTAAAACTGATAAACACAAATAGGGTGTCCAATAAAAGGCATGCATGTAGTTGTTACTAATGTCATGGTCAAGGGAAAGAGATACACTTATGATTCCATAAACACTCTGTATGTAGTGGGTGACTGTGAATTTTCATTATTTATATTTGAATTCATTTAGTAAGGCCATTTATTGTAGTAAAGAAAGTGGGGGAAATGTCTCCAGTTATCTACCTGTAGATAATAAAAACAGTTCTGTCTGCTGTAATTAGTGTCACCACCAGAGGTCGCAACAAGTCAACACCAGGACCCTGAAACCATAGCATCATTCACCCAGACAAAAGTGATACACTTTGTATTATTGTCAGTGTAAAGAACAAATGAGATAATTGTATAGAAGAAATATAGAGAAGTTGTACTTTAAGTTATTTTATAGGTAGTGTGTAATTCAGGCTAGAGGAAGGGAAAACAATGTTTCACCATCTTACATTTACTATCATTTTGTTGCGCATGACTGTTGTGCTGTTCTCCCTTTTCTACTTTTGTAATTACACACCTAAAAAACATTTTTAAAAAAACATGCTTCCTCTTTTGAAGATGAAACTGAGAGGGAGAAAGATTCTATGGCCCTTCACTCTTCTGTTTCTGTAAATTAACAAAAAAAAATTTGTTTTGATAAATTTTGTTGAATTTAAAAAAAGAATGTTGTACTCATAAATATACACTGATTAGTGTGTAATTTCATCTTCCAACAAACTGATGTGATCTGATAATCCATTAAAAATAGCTAGGACAGGCGCTGGTTTGTGGAAGACACAAGTAACCCCTCAGTCTTAAATATTGAGGCAGAGATGGACACCGCTGTTCTGCATAGTTGCGTTTTATATATGTGGCTAGAGACCATCCACATATATAGTATGCCTTATAAGTTACTTGTAAGTTGTTTTCAAACTATATATAACTATTTAACATTTGTACACATATATTTTCATCATCTCTTGCTCATTGTCTTTCTCCTCCTCCTCCTCTGCTCTCTCTCCTCCCTCATTTCTTCCTCATCCTGTTCCTCCTCACCTCAAGCCTCATCTCCTGAACTGAACTCAGGGCTCTAACACGCAAAAACATGCATAAACACGCTTATTTATTCCTTGCTGTTACTTATTGTCAGCAGATTAGACGTGCTCCCAGCTGAAAGTGAACCAGCTAAATAACAACAGCTGGTTATAAGCTAACATTATATCAGCTAATGCTAGGCTCAAGTCACTTTCCCTCTGGTAAAAATTTTGATTCCATTCTCACATCGTGGGTCACAATGTGTCACAATGTTACATCCACTTCAAAGAAAGTTTCACTAATGCCAGCTAACAGAAGCTAACAGCAGCTAACAGCAAAAGCAGAAGTGCTCGCTGTCTTTGGACAGAAGTGAGCATCGGACTCCTTTCGCAAACATTTACAGCCTGCTCCAGAGTAAATAAACGTGGACATCCGGCATATTGACGGCTGAGGTAAACAGCAGACTGACAGCCTACACTTACTACAGATGAACAGCGGCCAGAGTTGTTTGTCCTACAGTGGCCACTGTAGCTAGGATAATACACTTGAATGGGAGGGGTAATAAAACAGAATTCAGTTGACTGCAATCTGTAATCTACTGACATCTAGTGGTCAGATTTTACACACTGTAACTTTAACAGATACTATGAATGTCTTTTAGGAAGGTCTTTATTTAATATTTATTACATGCATTTATTGCAGTTTTACAGATTTCAGACATTCTTTTTATTTATACAATGAGCAGTGCTGCATTAGTATAACAGGTTAAGTGCAACAATGATTTCTTTATAAATGTGACATTTTTGCTGCATGAATGATGAAGATTTTGCTGAATCATTTTCTCGGTTTAGCTTTTGTCTGGATGGGCTTTTTACGCTGATGCAGTTGGGGGCGAGCTGGGGGGAGAGGTTTGTGGCTCTGGCAGGCCTTGTTTCCTGATAAAGAGAAAACTGGATCTTCAGGAGGAAATCGAGAGCATTCATCCTTGAAGAAGCTCATTGTCTCTGATTTGGCACGTGGGCCAAGGATGACAGGAGCACAGGTCTTAGGAACGATGGTAGTCATGGTCCGAGTCAGGACCCTTCCTCTTCTGGAGCCCAGAGAAGGAGCTGCTGAGGGCTTCTGTTTCTTGTCTGGAGCTTTGCTCTCTTGCTCTCTGGGCTCTGCCTGTGGCTGACTGTGGGACTGCCAGCCTTGCATCTTAGACTCCAAAGCTTTCAGAGCCTGGTCAGTGTAGGCCTGCATTTCTGTGCGCACCTCTGCAATCTGAACTTGAAACTCATCCTTTAAGGCCTTTGTTCTAGCTTCAAACTTTTCCTCAAATGTTGCACACAACTCCTCCTCCTCCTCCTCCTTCGGACACATCTCATGTTTGCACTCATGTGTCAAAGCTTGTTTTTTCTCTTTACCCCTCACCTCCTCACCCTCGGCTTCCACGCTTACCTGTGCAAACTCTATTTCTTTGACTTTTTGCACTAGCTCCAGTATGCTGCTCTTTGGGGGTCTCACACCCACTTGTGATCTGATCTGATTACGTACCTTATGCAAAACAGACTGCATCTTTGCCTGCGGCTCCTTTTCTGCAGGTTCACTGTCCTCCAAGCATTTATCATCCAGACTGAGAGAACAGGCACGCTCCTCTCCTGCAGCAGCATTGTTTTGTTGTTGCTCCTGTTGTTCACTGTTCACCAGGATTTCTGGATTTGTTTCGGAGAAAGTATCACTCATTTTTATTTTCAGTCTTGCCTGTCTCCTTTGAAACGAGCCACTATAATTATGTGAGGAGTGCTGCAGTATCAGTGCAACTCGACTCATCAGCATGCGCTCTAACCCCTCCCATATCACACTATTAAATCATGTAATAGTAGTAGTTATGTAATACAGCTACAAATATTTGATCACACATGTTATGGTCTTTTGTCTGTGTGTGTGTCTTTGCATCCCATGACAACATTAAGCCTCCTGGTAACAGCATGAAAAACAAAGACCTTTAGGGACAGCTGGAACGCCGAGGGGCGGGTTTGAATTTCTCATTAGTGATTAGTGAGCTGTTACTGGAAAGTAGAGCTGTAACAGACAACTAACAAATCTGCTTTTTGACAGAAAATTCGACTGCATGTGTTTTTCTATTAAATACGCAAGGAAGACGTACATTTAATCGCAGCATATGAAAATAAATTACTGAAGATTTTGGGTTTCACTCCATGTCTAGGAGGTCAGGGTGGAGTTTACTGCGGAAGATTCTGCAAAATAATCGTGAACTCTGCATGCACGCACACTGACTGTAGCTTTATTTGAATTGATGAGCCGTCTTTGCTTCCTTGGACCATGAAGCTGCTGTTCCGTGCAGAGAAAACTCAACAGTGCTGTTTGTGCTTGGGGTCACGGGTTCATCCGCTCGCTCGCATGCACTAGAAAGGTTCTATCATGCATCCACTACCTTTGTAATTCTTTCAGCAGGATCTGTTAGATTTGATGCAGTATCCTTGTCCTGAGTCTTTTCCTTTTTTTTTAATCATCAAGGTTGCTGTATCATAAACTGGCACAGTCTGATTCAGGTATGTCTTATACAGATACCATTCACTCTGAGCTCATTTGCACCTTTTGCGAAAACATTAAATGAACCTCGACTAAGTTATGGTATTTTAAAGCACATAAAGGTTGACTCAGCGTAAACCCTATGAACCAATGAGAGTCTGGGATGCGTGAGCCTCCTCTTGCCACTAAACACTAACATATGGACCTATTCTTCTTCTCCCAGAAAAATGCGGCTGTAATTCAAAACCTATGTGGACAGTTCGTTTTTTGTATCCTTTCTGAAGAATAATGTTTAGATACAAAAGTGTCATCAAATCATGCAGAGTAACACACAGTTGTTCAAGCCTTTTTTTTTGTTAGCAAACTAAAATTTTCCTCAAGTCTCTGGATGGATCTCTGTCTCGATGTGATATCTATTGCAGAGACAAGCTCTCATAATGAGCAGCATCAGTCAGTCATTAAGTGATGACTTTTAATAAGATCTTTAAAGTTTTGAAATATTTTCCAAAGTAATCATTGCATAACAGCAATAGTGCACCGAGCATCAACTCGCTCTCCTCCTCCAGTGCCCCCTTCTCATTTGTGGGAGTGGATATAGACGCTTCCTGTCCGGCTTTTAAATTCAGGCACTCGCCGCAGATTTCATTCAGACTCTCAGGTCACGCCAACTCCAGCAAAGATGGTGAGTTGCTCGTCTCTGATGAATTCTCTTAAATTGCTCCTTTCTTCTGTCACACTGAGAAATTGTGTTTGCATGGAACTGATATTTGTTAGTCCATGAAAGCCGTTCTTTTTCTTTAAGTCATGACTTTTGTGTGTTTCTTTTAATTATAGACAACATACACAGACAAAGGCGAGAAGGTAAATAATTCATTCATATGTGTTGCCCCTCAGAGATTACTTTATCATGTTGCAGCCATGAGTTATACAACTGTTGACTACAAGCTGGTTTCAGGATTGTTAGATGTTAAACCGTACTGATGATTGAAAAAAAAACAAAAAACTTCCATATGTGACTGATTTTTATTTATTTTTGTATTTAGCACGAGGTGGGCAGGTTCCTCTGCTTCGACCACATAACGTTCTGGGTTGGAAATGCAAAGCAGGTAAGTTAACTTCCACTTTTTTTTTTCCAGCATTCCAAAATTCCAGCATGAACTCTGGAATTTTATTGGTTATCCCCAGGGGTGGAGGGAACACAGCACATAAAACACCAGACCGCATACTCGTTTTACCACCTCTATAATCTACTATGGCACAAACAGCATCAAAACTCATCGCCAGGAGATGGTGCTAAAGACAATCTGTTGCAAACATCTTTTCAGCTGACTGTAACTCTTCATGTTTCCAATTGTCTCCTACAGGCTGCATCGTATTATTGTAACAAGCTCGGATTCGAGCCTTTGGCTTACCAGGGTTTGGAGACGGGCAGTCGTGAAGTGGTGTCACATGCAGTCAAACAGAGCAAGGTAGAGAGCACTCAGTGCCTGGAGCTTGAAAGAAGGGAAATTAAATAATGACACAACTTTTATTACAATGTGCAGATTTGTCAAGTGATGTTAATTGTAACAGCGGCTCTCAACAAAACAGCTAAATCAGATTCAAATTGGAGCTCTTTACAGAGTGACTCAAGTGTAGGTTAAAGATGCACAGAGTTACCAGTTTAATCATTTTTATGTGTGCGCTTTGTATTTCACAGATCATTTATGTGTTCTCATCTGCCCTCAATCCTGGAAACAAAGGTACAGCACTGATAAGGAGCTGGGTTCCTAATAGGGTTATAGCTCAAGTAGTTACAGTTGCTTTCACAATTATTTTTTACATTCACAAGTAAATTCTTTTGTAAATTCTTTTTGTAAGTCACATTTTCTGGGAATAAAACAACCCTACTCTTCTTTTTTATTTTTTGCACATTTACTACTATGTTACTATTTTTTTTTCATTCTTTCTCTTATTCTGAAGACGACTAACTTTTTCCACTTTTGTGTCTAAAAAAATCAGCTGGTCTGCTGTAAGAACATCCGTGCCATAACTGATCCCTAACGATCAATATTAATAAACAGGGGAGGGGAAAATTGTTGGAAAATATATTATCTTGATGCCTTTTGCTGAAAACTCCCTCTCAAAACAATCCCTTTTAGTAAGCATTCACTATAAATTGCAAAAATATAAGTTAAAAGAGCTAAGAGGGACCTTTGAATCATACATTCATTCATTATGACTGATTCTGTGTAGCAAAAGAAAATGTCTCTTCTCGTCATTTTCTAAGAGATGGGAGATCATTTGGTTAAGCACGGGGACGGAGTGAAGGACATTGCATTTACCGTGGAGGACTGTGACTTTCTGGTTCAGGTAATGCTTCAGGTTTTATTTTACACATGCATTCCCACTCTCTCTTTTTTTTTTAAGTTAATTGCTCATAATGAATTTTACTAATTGAAAGCTTTTGCTTGCATAATGCATTAATATTATTTCCCTTACAGAAAGCCCGGGAGCGAGGGGCAGTCATTATAAAGGAGCCCTACACTGTGGAGGACAAGTACGGTAAAGTCAGGCTGGCTGTGCTGCAAACGGTAAGTCCTGTACATTTACACTGAATATTTTAGATGTTGTGATTTAGTTCTTTATGAAATAATCTGGAAATGTCAGGAAAAGCCAGGATTTGGGATTTGCTTTTGTTTGCTTCAGTACGGTGATACCACTCACACATTTGTGGAGAGGACAGGATACAGTGGCTTGTTTCTCCCTGGTTTCCATCCTCCTCTGTTCAAGGACCCCTTACTCGACAAACTGTGAGCAAACATAAATCACTCTGGATGTGATACTCTTATGAGATTATAATTTACATTTCTGCCTGAATCCCAGCTAACTGAATGATTTGCTTGTGTGCTTTTGCCTGCATGCAGTCCAAATGGAAATCTGGACTTCATTGATCACGTTGTAGGAAACCAACCGGATGATGAGATGGTTCCAGTGGTGGAATGGTAAGACTCGCAGCTATAAAACAGCAGCGTACCATATGTGCTATGGTGCACTGCTGTTGGGGTGGGAGCTGGAGAAGCCTCGAAGGTTTCCTCGCAGAATGTTTTCAATTGCAGCCTGGTTAGGTTAATTAGTATAACTATTTGGTTAGATTTAGAGAAAGATCATGTTTTGTGTTAAAATACTTTCAATTATAATACTAGCCACATCTTAGAAGGTCTGTCTAGCAAAAAACCTCGAAGGCGAACATCTCCCACGTGCTCTGCAGAAATAGCCAGTGGGTGGATGAGAGGCAAAACTAAAGAGTGTTTGATTCTTACATAACTTTTTTTGGCATGTTGCAGGGCTCAGCGTGACTTTGCATTAAGTGGGTTCTCCACATCTGGAGCTTGTTTTTTCTACCCCATTAGGGGAAGGAAGGCCGTTCTCTAAATGAGCTTGCTCATTGGTTTAACCCTGAAGAGGCGTGTAACACAGGCTGGTGGTTTTTAGATGTGAAGAACCAAATTCCTTCTGGCTCATAAAACATCAGTCACTGATGTTTTGCATAAAATGCAAAAAATGTGGACTTCTCTAATCTAGATAATGAGTTTGTAGAGTATGAAGAAATCAAATGATTTGACTTATTGTATAAAAACACTGTGAGAGCAACGTCAAGAGTATTTGCACCACGGTGGCTCCTAACCTGTGGTTCTTCATTTAACAGGTATCAAAAGAACCTTCTCTTTCACCGCTTCTGGTCTGTTGATGACAAGCAACTTCAGACAGAATTCAGCGCCCTGCGCTCAATTGTAGTTGCAAACCATGAGGAGACTGTGAAAATGCCCATCAACGAGCCTGCAATGGGAAAGAGGAAGTCTCAAATCCAGGCATGTTGCTTACAGTTTGACTGCGTTAACTAAATATCTGTGTTGCCAGATTAAAACCAGAGACAAAGTATTCAATTTAACAAACACTAACCATATGGTTGGTGGACTAAAAACTATTTTATTTGCTTACAGGAATATGTGGAGTACTACGGAGGTCCAGGAGTGCAGCATATTGCCATGAGGACTTCGGATATCATTACTGCAGTATGACTACTAAAACACTGTGTTTGCCCTCACAACAGGTTGACTTATAAAAGCAGCTAAAATCTAATAATGAATCGCTTGTTTGCAGATCCGTAACCTGAAGGAGCGTGGGATGGAGTTTATGTCTGTGCCAGAGACTTACTACATCCAGCTGAGAGAGAAGTTGAAACACTCAAAGGTCAAAATCTCAGAGGACCTTGATGTCCTGCAGGTCAGAAATTTTTAAATTGTAGGACATGTTGACTCAATTCACTCTCTAATCATTTAAAAAAAAAAAAAAAAAAAGGCAAAATGTGCACAGAACACATTTTGTGATGAGTGCAGGAAATACCGGGTCAACTTTCCATCCCCATAATGCAAAATATTGTCTTGTTACCTCACCCATACCCAGGAGCTAAAGATCTTGGTGGATCACGATGACAAAGGTTACCTACTTCAAATCTTCACCAAGCCGATTCAGGATCGCCCCACTGTGTTCTTGGAAGTCATTCAGAGACACAATCACCAGGTGAGGGCGGCACTAAATACAAAAGCAGTGCAAACATACTCTACAGTATCTTTAATGTACTAAGGAAAACGTTATACTGTACATTTCACCTTCTCATCCACAGGGCTTTGGTGCAGGAAATTTCAAGTCTCTTTTCGAGGCTATCGAAGCAGACCAGCATGCGAGAGGAAATCTGACTGTTCTGACACCAAATGGAGATTTAAAGAAGATGTAAACTCAGCGATACATTCATTTAAGAACTCTGAAAATATGCTATAACCATAAGCTTACTACAAAAAAACACTATTAAATATCCTCTTTATTCCTTAGAAGTATTATACTGATAATGTACTACATCGTTTCTCTTAGATTGTGAGAAATACACAAAGCATGTATACTGATGTTGTTTATTTTGTGTGTGTGCGTGCGATGCACATTTTATTACAAGTAATTGTCCGTTTTATGTCTTACTTTATCATCTCTCCCACTTTCGCAAAAATTACACGAGTACAACAACAACTTCAAATCATAATGTAGTGCTTCCAGTTTTTATAAAACATCAACAGGAAAACCATTATTATTGATACAAGCTTGACTCAAGCAAAACATCATTTGAGCTCTCATAAATGAAAACATTTAACTATACACTTTTGTTTACTTTTGAACAACAAGATCGACTGTATTGTTTATGGCAGCTTAGTATTAAATCGTTATTCACTGAGCACTACGTGTCTGCAGTGCTTTCAGGAGCTCTTCTATGACTGTACTTCATTAAAATGACTTTTTGAGTTCAGCTTGTCACTTTGGCTCTTAACATAATCAGGTCATTTAATAGGTGATTAGTTCAAGGAGCCTCTGCAGCTATCTGCCCCACACAAACAAGGAATCTTTGTTTCCTCAATGGGAAACTTGTAGTCATAAGTGATCTCTTCATTGATGTTTATCGGTTGGCGGGAGTATATAACTATCTTCTTCTGAGACTCCACTGTGATGATCTTTGCGTAGCAGTTAGGCTGTAAGACAAAAAAAAAAAATCCACAAACCTTTTAATGGGAATACCTTATTTGGCATCACTTTCATCTCTAACCACAGCGCCACAGGTTCGTACTCACGTTGCAGCTGTGGTTGATAAACCTGGCTAAGTTCCCACATTTAGTGGCATCAATGATGGTGTCCTGATCCACCCGAAACAAATAGCTGCTTCCAATGCCCTCCTCCTCGTATCTCTGCTCCCTCATGTCGGCAATGACCTGAGGAGAAAGAAAACAGATGTGGCTTTTCATGCGAGGGTTGTTTATCACCAGCACTCTACACGTACTCCTGGAAACTACCCAGAACAACCTGAGGCCCCCAGTGGACTCATTTAGATAAACAATCAGGGGAAAAAGGGGTTTGTTTAAAAGTGCATGTGTGGCATTTGTAGGAGGATCAGGTTGCGTTATGAAAGTGTGTCATTAATTTGTGTCTGAATTACCTGCCGGATGGTTTGGCCCACATACTCAATCACCATCTCGTCTGCAGCAATAGGCTCCATGGCAAACAGGCCCCACTCATGGATGTGACTCCTGCTGAAACGAATCCTCTTCTTTCGGAACTATCAGAAGATAAAATACAGGATTCAACAGCTGCAAAGTGGACTGTCACTCACATGAGATTATATTAATCACTGCTGAGTTAGTGTATGCAATTATGTAGCTTTATATACAATGCTGTGCAAAACTCTTGAGCTTAAAAAGGCACATAACTCGAGGGATAAACCATTGTTGTGTTTACACACATAACAGGCAACTTACTTTACTTATGCTACCAGCAGCCTATCCTAAAAACACAGAAATGTTCCCATTTCTTTAGTTGAATCTATGAAAAATGCCAAAGATAACACAGTTTGACACAGTATTTTTCCAGTATTTTTCCACCAACAACGTGATTTCCAAATAGCTATTAGCTGAAAACTTGGCATATCTTAGCAAGTTTTGGCAAGTGCAGTGTGTCCTTCTATGATCTACTGCAGATGAACGGTATCTGTTCTTTTTTTTTCAGCAAAAACATGTTACAGGACCTGAAAGATTCAGTTGATCATGTTTTAAAATAAAATCCCCTCACACATATCTACTAACATCCAAAGAAAAGCTCTGAAATGTCCTTCAAGAAGCCTGGAGATCTATTCCTGGAAACTGCTTACATGAAAGACAAGAAAGCTAAGAGAGAGCAGAACTAATGTGCTGTTTTGTTCTCTGCCCAACAGTTTTGGGCTCCACTTCTGTGTAGGCTGCTTTCAAACTGAGGGCAGGGTTTTTACAGTACAGTAACTTCCTGCTAACCTTGAGTTGGTTGAACTTGACCAGGTCACTGTCACAACTGAAAGAAGACAGCAGGCGGCGCTGTTCACACCTGAAGTCAGATCCAGCACGCAGTGAAGACGGTTGCTGGGCTGGGATGCACATTCCCTGCTGAAAAATGTGTCAACATTAAAGAGATTAAATAAACTGGACACAGAAATCATCACAGTGTGTCCTCTTTAATACCTGAGCACTTGTAGACGGAAGCTCTGTAGCCAGCCTCGTGCTGTTGAGATACTTCATTTTATCCTTCCTGCTGATCTTGTAAAAACCTTCACTACGCGCAGAGCCGGTTCTGTGGTTTGGCTGCCAATATTTGTGTTCCTCACGCTTCTCTGTGTTGACCTTAGTCAGTGAGCAGCAGTCAAGGATGTGAAGAACAGAAGAATGTTCACAGTGCTGTGTGTCATTTGAAAAAGTTTACCTGTTTATCTGGATTCATTACTGATGTTTCAACAGCAAACATACACTTGATTAAATAAAACACTAAAATATGATTTTAAAAAAACAGCTGAAGTGTTTCCCACAATTTAAAGAATAATGTTAACATAAAACATTGTCTATAAAGGATATGAGGATGAGGTATCCAGAGGGTGTCACTGAGCCACCCAGAGCCATCATCCTGCGCCTGCAGCCTTTCGTAGGTGCACTGCAGAAACCTTGCATCTTCTTCATCCAGGCCATCCTTCCAAACACCATGAAGGATTTTCCTCTCCTCACAGGGTGAACGCCACCTGTGAGGATGACTGTGAGAGGAGAACGAACATATTCTTTTCAGTGATCTCTGCCAGTGACGGGCTCGCCTTCTCTTCTTCAACCTCCTCCACCGTTTTTGCCTCAGTAAGGTTTTCTCTTTGTCCAACAGGTCAGGCATATTCTCCAGTCCCTGTAATGGCTTTGCTCTCACACCTGAACGCATCTGCACATCCCTCCCATCAACACTGTCTGATGAAGATTCAGAGACACTGCATGGGGAGGACACTGTGATGGGAGAACCTCTGAAAAAGCTGTTACATGACAGAGGCAGTGATGTGGCCACCATTTGTGATTTCCTCTTGTGGACTATTGATCTTCGAGGTAGGATAATGTCTCTTCCTGGAGTTTTGGGGGCTGTGATGTATGGATTGCTGGGCAGGGATTGGATAGGTGGTGGGCTGCTAAGTGGTGGGCTCACTGTGCTATATTCTAAATCTGCTGACCCTCTTCCAGGTGTTGCAGGAGCTCTTCCTGAGCTGTAATGAGTGCATATACCTCTTTCATCTCTACCAGGAGTCTTAGGCATGTCCTGGTATAAAGGGTATGATGCCATGAGGAGATCAGAGGAAAGCTGAGTGAGTCCACAGCTTGCTGGGAAAAGGGGGAGGACTTCCTCTGAATCCTCACTTTCCAGTTCAGCCACTATCCCCTTGCCTGGTGTTGGTGGTCGTTCCTCCTCCACAGCTGGAGATGATGGTCTGCTTTTTAAAAGCACGTCAGGGTCACTGTCCACCAGGTAGCCAGTAGGGGTGGGAGGCCTCAGGTTTTTTATGTTCTCTGGAGACTCCACTGTCCATTCAGGGCTTTCCATCTCCACATCAAGGCCTGGCTCCACTGCTATACAGATTAACAAGGAATTGTTATACATCATTATTTCAAAACCTGTTATACAACTTACCTATGTGTAGTTCTTTGAGAGGTTTGCAAGTATAATTTGTAGTACACTGAAAATTCAGGCAGTATTTCTAGGCATTGTTACGAGTGACAATTAAACCACTTTGAACTAACCTGGTGGCACGAACTTAATTGATCTATTGTTATACAAGACACAGGACGTACAACCTGAGAGTCCTAAAGGTGATGGGGGCTGCAGGTCCTGGGGTTCGCTGGCATTTAGCTGCATCATGGCATCAAAGTCACAGTTGTCTTCTTGGCAGGATGTATACTGGTTCTCCTCCATTTCCTGCCTTTGAAACAGATCTGACCAGCCCTGCTGGTTCAGATCCAGCTGAGCACCAGGGGTTAGCGGGGCCGAGGGGGTAGGAGGGGGCTCGAGCTCCACCGAATCTTCATCTGATGATATCACCACACACTCGTCACTCCCGGTGTCCTCGCTGTCCTCCTCAGTGTCTTCACCTTCAGTGGTCAGGTCAGAGGACGTATCCCTAAAGCCCTCCGAGAACAACGAGTCTGAAGAGTCGGAGTCTGACGTGAGCTCACTTTCCTCCAAGGAACTGCTCTCTGAAAAAATCTCTACGTTTGAAAAAGAGACAACACAGTTTAATGTTATATATGTGATTGATAATTAGCGTTGAGTGTTGTATGAGATTTTAGCATACCGTTATCTAAGCACGGCTCTCCATCATCTCGATCCTCCATCAGTTCTTCTGCCAGCTCATTTTCTTCCACAGGATGATTACTGTCATCATCATCATCATCATCATCATCACCACCGCGATCATCTCTGTCAGACTAATTAGAGCACCAGTTATATAATGCTGTCTTAAAATTGACATTTTAGTACTAAAAAACTCAAATTCTGACCTAAGGGTATTTTTTATTTTATTTATTTTTTACTGTTTCTTTTTCTTTTCTGTCTCTTCATTTACCAGGATTTGTGGCTCATCCTCTTCCGGCACAAAAACCTTAACTTTGTCTGGCATCATTTCTTTATCTTGAAGTGTATTATCTTCCTCGCCATCGTCACCATCATCATCACTGTCCAGGTCCAATGGCCTCGCGTGTCTACGTTTGGCTCTCTCAGACGATGTTCTCACTATGTCGTCCCCTTTTTTCACATCTAATGCAGCAAGGAGAATTACACAGTTAAAAACAGCTAAAGCAACAGTCTAGGATAGAAAGTTAATATACAGTAAAATTTGAATTAATTGCACTGACCACAACGATCAAGAGCAGAACCCGAGTCATCTCCTGTTCCTTCTGACCTCTTCCTTTTGACCTGCATGAAAATGTTTTTTAATTTTATCACTTAGCAGTCAAAAGCAGATGTGTTTAAAATAACAGCCTGCAGCACAGATTACCTTGAATGATGGCAGTGGCGGCTTTTTCCTCTGCTCACCAATGTTACTGAGGGGATTTAGGAATTTGTTCCTCTCTTCCACTCTTGTCGCTCCACTTTTCAGAGGAGAAGCTTGCACCTTAAATGAATAAAACAGTAATAAGACCCAATGGCTCTAAAAGAGTACTGCTACAAATGGCTTTGTTCCTGTGCCCACTTTAAGAGACAAAAAGGATGTGAAGGTTTTACCTTTGTCTTCTTCTCCTGGCAGTGCCACCAGTCCTCAAAAGCCTTGAAAGCAACTCCTTCAATCATTCTACGTGTAATGTCCTTCTTAATAATTGACTTCAGTTCATCCATGAGGATATCTAAAACTTTTTCTGTCGTGACCTTATTGGGGTTTGCCCGCACGGGCAGGTAGTCTGGTGGTGGCACAAAGGGGTTAAACCTTGGAAAAGGAGGTGCAGGCCAGGGCGGTGGAGGGAATAATGAAGGTGCACCGCCATGCCTTAGAGGGTTCCCCTTATCCAAAGGACATCCAGGCTGCATGGGTAAGGGGAACATGTGCACAGGAGGTGGAACAGAGGGTGGCACTATCAAAGGTGGAGGGGGTCTCAGGAAGGTTGGTGGAGGAGGAATTGAAGTAGGAGGTGGAATGGGGGGAGGAGGAATGGAGATGGCAGTCTTATGGCCCGGAGGTGGGATCCATCCTGGAGGTGGGATGGGGATAGTGCCATCTGGCAGGCGAGGTGGAACGGGTGGAAGAGAGGGGGGAAATGGAGGAATGGGGAAAAGGAAAGGGGGTGCTGGGGGTTGGGAGCGTCCAGCTGTAACAGTTGGAGGAGCTTTCGGGATAAGCTGTTGAGCAGTGGCACTGGAAGAACTACCAGATGGAGGCTCGGGAAGCGAGAGGTCTTCTGCTGGTGTCAGCACTTCATACAGTCTATTATTTGAATGCTCCCTATTCTCATATGCTGCATGCTGCTGCTGAGTAAGACAGAAAAAAAAATTATCTGACTGGCTGATTACAACATTAAGATTTTTACACAATAACAACATGATAAATACTACTTTTATTATCACTGCAATGTATTTTGATAGATTACCTTTGGGCATGACGATGGCTGGACCCTCTCTGCATCTTCTTCATTGTTTATGTGTGTCCTGCTCTCTAAATATCCAACATATGATGGACTGGGAGACTGGGAGCTTCTTGTAAGGAATGAAACAGCTTGAGTAGTTTCATCTTCTTCATTTTCATCCACCACATCATTGTGAGGGTCCTTGTGGCTGCTTGTTACGGGGTCAAAAGACGCTGGAGTGCAAAACAGTGAGTCATCTGAGGAAGCGACCTCAACAGGCGAGCCAGGTGAAGCTGGGCTGTCTTGAGAGTGCGCATCGGCCTCCAAAGTCTTTCTATCAAAGTATAAGGGGTCAGCAATCTGGCTGTTTATCAGCAAACTTTCAATGCGGGAGTCTAAACTTGATACAGCTGCCTCTGGCTGGTGGTTATCAGACAGAGCGGTTGCTATAGATTGCTGGTCAGCTGAGAGATTAATGCTCAGGATGCTGAAAGCGTTGCTGTTCAGAGGTGAAGATGCATAACTAGTGTTAACCGCATCTTCAGTCTCCTGAAAAGGGGAGGCAAGATTAAAGGAAGACTCATCATTATTGTTAGAAGAGGTTTGTGCACTGTGACTCCACAGTGCAAGCTGCTGGCGGCTAGTTTGTTTTCTGTTTGAGAGGGGGTGCAGTGACTGTGGCTGGAACTGCTTCAAAATGATACTAACATTTGAGATTTGGCTACAGCCCCTGTGCTGCTTGGCAGGTCTACGATGGCAAAGCTCTTGTCTTAAAAGTTTGTGAACACTAGAGGCGGAGGGTTCCCCCTGGAGGACAGGAGTCGCCTGTAGACTGGAGTAGCAGGAGTCCTGGGAGGAGAGAGGAGTAGCAGACAAGCTGGGAGTGCGGGGGGTTCCCTGAGAACGCGGTGTAAGCCCAAAGCTGCAAGGTGTGTCTTGACAAATACTGGAGTAGGCTGTGTCCAGAGAGAGGGGTGTAGCAATGCTGGTGGGGCTGCAGAGGCTTCCCAGCTGCTGTGTTGCTGAGCTTCCCTGTTAGATGTGGCAGTAAAAAAGGAAAACAACTTAGACAAGTTACTGCTAAGACAAAAACATCAATTTAGCAGCTGTTCTAAAAATATTAAAGATACAATATCTTCATGGATCAAACCATTATGAGCAGCTTTAAGTGTTTACCAGCAAACTGTCGATTAAGCTCTGAACAGCTCGTTCACTGCTGCCCACTGGCAACGTCCAAGGCGTGTACAGCCCACTTAATAAGAGCTGGAGATATCGAGCTCTATTTTCACCTGAGGAGGTGCACATTCCAATTAATCAGCAAATTCAAACACTGACAATTATACATTGACATATAAAAGATGTGAAGTTTACCTTTAGGGTCAAGTTCAACGTGAATAATATTTCCCATCACTGATGTCTCATGCAGTTGCTGGACAGCGTCTTTTGCAGCCCTTACTGTATCAAACGTGACCTTTGCGATCCCTAAATGCTTCTTGTTTCTGGGACTATAAAATATCTCCAGTTCTTCTACGTTCCCATATTTTTTGCACATATTAGTCAAAAAGGTCTCGTTCACATTGTCGTTCAACTTCGAAAAAGTCACTTCTTTGGGAGGAACAGGAGCAACGTACCATTCATCAATCTGAAGGGTCATGGGAAAACAACGAATGCCCTATTATTATTGTTTTATAATTGTGATAATTAGTACGCTTCTATTATTACAGTAATTTAAACAATTACCTTAAATTTGGGAACCAGGAGGTCTGTTTTGTTGTACTTGCTCCACAGGCGGCAGATGCGCGGATCTCTGACTGTGACCACAGGAAGTAGACCTAAGTCCTCAACCTGGCAGAGAAGCCCCTCATTATTATTAATATTATTATACATATAATATACTTATGCGGCAGTTATAGCGGAGAAATGTGCTGATATCATCCATTAAAAACAGACAGGTGCTCACCGGCAGGTTAAAGTATTGTCCATCATAACGGCAGACTTTGTATAACCCGTTTGTCAGCGCAGGATCTATAATCAACTTGCAACTTCTCCAGTGTTGAGGCTGTCTCTCTCTCTCAGTAGTTTGGTTTTCGCTTTCCATTACATTCGTCAAAACCTAACAAACACAGCAACAATCATCTCCGGGTGCTCATTTTTGTGCCACGCTGTTAGCTAGCCGACATTACTGCTCCGCTAGAGGTTAATAACACACCCCAACAGGTGATGGAGAGCATCACCTGTAACCTTATCCTCGGTGAAAAGATAATAGGTTGTAAAAGGAAACACACACAACTACGTAGTGGTTAGTCTTGCAATATATATATATATTTAAAACCTTGCTTACCTGTACCAAAGTTTTATCCTTTGAAGGAGCAACATTGTGGGGGAAGAAAATGCTGGGATTTAATTTTCTGTGTTTTCACGGTTCGTCGCCAAGGTTGGATAATCCTTCCGCCAGAAGACGGAGACGAAACATAGATCCCTCAATGAAGCGGAAGAACACCAAAGGTAGATAAACAGGTGAGATATTTATGCGCACCTTCAATAACACCTTAATGACACTATGTTGGGATTAAAATGTCATTAAAAATTATTTTCTTTATTTACTTCTGAAAATACCTTTTGCCCTCATGCCTTAATAATCTAAACACTACTTTTCTCGGTTACAATGACCTGAGTTTTTTAATATATATTTTTTGCTGTAATTGCTTTTTAATGTAATTGTAATTACTTAGTTTTATTATTATCTATTAAAAAAACATGTAAAAAATAGTGGAGGGGGGGGGGGGTTCCAAATCGCTTACAGGCTCTCCCTGACCAAGCCTTGATAAGGTCTTGTTATAACTGTATTAATAAGTTGTGTCTTTACTGTTTGTTGTTTACATTTGTAAAATATGTGAGTCAAATCTCGACCACATTTTAAACACATTTTGTCTCTACATCATACCACATAAACATACCACCATTTTAATGTGTACAGTGTTTTTGGATGGCGTCCTGAGGCGTAGCATTTCTTTAATAGAGTGACCATCATACTTGTTGATAGCTTGATAAACAATGGCATTGGGTCAGACTACAAAGCACATTATCTTTATGGCGGTTACTATTGCTGCTGCCAGTTTGTAACTGCAGCTAGATAATGGGTAACCAGTTTAATGATTTGCAGGTCATTTGTGGGAATAAAACTCTGACTGGGGAAATGGGAGAGAGGAAGAATCAGTCCTGTGTTGCACTCAGAGAGCTCTGCCAAATACTGGGAAACCATGCACAACTTCTTCAGAAAAGCAACAAAACAAGTGCTAATGGTGACAAAGAAGCCAAACAAAAGTCAGAGAGAGAGAGGGAAGGGGGAGGGAGGGTTTGTGTGTCTTGGCTTCAAGTCCCTGGCACTGTAAACTACACTCAAATCCATGTCTGGGCGTTTCCTGTGTGGTTTCCCTTTAGATGTTGCAATTTGAGAAACATTTTATGGAAGATTAGGATGTTTCCTCATTTATTTTGTTTTATACTTGCACATGACTACACAGATGACACTAAACATACAATTTAAAACAATAAAAACAAACAATTTTTGTGTGTATGTGTTTTTTATTATTATTATTCTCAAACTGGCAACAAAAACATCCTGTTAATCTCAACAGGTCATAAAGCTTCAAGCTTTTTCATGAAACAATACCACACACAAGCAAATATTCACTTCAAAGCTGTGCACTGAGACAAACTATTATATATATATATATATATATATATATATATATATATATATAAAATTAAAAATGAAGCACATAAATAAAGCCCAAAAATTAAACACAGTGACCCATCCTCATTTGCATTGCTGTGTTTTTAAAGAAGGCACAAGTGGTAATTCCCATCTTGCATGTTTCACACAGTGAGTGTGCAGTTTACCTAACCAAAACAAACTTTATTTAACACCCTGTAAAAACAACAAAGGCAAATTAAAATCAACATAAGGAAGTGCCATCAGCATCATTCAACCATTCTGTCTGTGAACAGCTCCCAACAGTCTTTGGTTTCTGCTACGTGTCACAGAGATTTTATCACCTGGTCAGGACAATTTGAATGCAAATGTGGTCTACAGTTACTGCAGTGCCATGACTCAGTATAAACCAGACCCACGGATTGCATGTTAACAATAAAACAGCATTACTTTGATGTAAACACAGCATTCACAATATCCAGTGAGTTAAATGAAATTTAAAAAAAACAAAAAAACAAAAACGTGTCCCAAAGAAAAAAGAAAGTTGTTCTCAAATATTTCTATATCATCAGAAAATATTTGATTATTTTGGGGTGCAATATACTGAAATCTTTGACAATACTACACATATCAATATTACAGTAAAAACTATTAAGAAAGTGCCCAAACCCATGTAGAACAATTCAGCAACACATCATATTCCACACTTAAAAACATCAATGACCTAAACAATGTGAACATGCTCAAACCTACAGTCTAACACAAGTACAAAAAAACTCCAACACAACATTTTCATGCAATGTAATAATGTACACACGCACACACTCAAAAACACTTCTTTGAAACAAGTGACTATTTGTGGGGTTTACAGTATATCAGAATTGCAACAGTGATGTAACATGAAGCAAATATTTGCCTCACAAAGGGATAACTCCTTTCTTTGACACAGGACAACTCTTTGAAATTGTTTTGTGCAAAAACACACTTTTACAAGTAGACTAATACTGTTGGATATTATTGGTAATATACTCTGTCTGCTTTGGAGCGCTTCAAATATAAGGATTATGAAAATAGTATCGTTTAAAATAAAAGTAGGGAACATTTGATACAAACAATATGTAACAATGGCAAAATAGAAAGCCACTAAGGTTTGGTAAAAGCTTGGAAATACTGCCATACAAATTTAGTAAACACGATGGCGATCAGTCCATCAAAAACAGAAAAACTGTAGGTAAATGCAGCAGTAAGTGGGAGTTATACAGTATACCTGCATCTAACAGCTAACTGATCATCTGCAGAGGAATGGTTTATTTGAAGAGTTTCAGTCCATGAAGCCAAATGACACACACTAATTAAACTGCAGGAATGTCTTAAAGACATAAAGGCCTGGATGACCTCTAATTTCCTGCTTCTAAATTCAGATAAA
>JAVDPK010001284.1:76195-88828 GCA_034780415.1 Cichlasoma orientale | reverse complement strand
ACACACACACACACACACACACACACACACACACACACACACACACACACACACACACACACACACACACAAAAGATTTGAGTTAAAATCTTTAATTACCAAAATAAAAAGTTCAACATTCCCAAATACAAAGACCAAACCTTGCACACAATTACACCCTCTCTAAAAAGAAAAAAGTGCAACCTGATCCGCTACTGTTCATTACTGTAGGGGACATCTTTACTATAATAGCAGCAATTTTGACATTGAGGGTTACAGTACAGAGCGCAATACTTGTAAAAGAGCAGGATTCAGGGAAAATCAAAGCAGAGGATTTGTTTCATAGGTAGGTGAGATCTAAGGAGGAGGATATAACCTAATCAGTGTCATAAAGCCAAGTGTCATGCTCTGGTTCAAGCAAATAAATGCAGATTAAACACATTTCAAATCACTTGACAGGAAAAATGAAACCCTCTAAATATAAACTAACCCGATCCCTGGGGCATTTCAATGATCTGATGTCACATTTTAAAACAAATTAAAGAAAAAAAAATAGATATATACATCTCATATGGAGCCATATATGCAAATGTACATTAGCAAGTCTTTAACTTCTATTTACTTCCTATACCACAGGTGTCAGTAAACTTGTAGCTATATCTTTGAATAGTTAGTTCAATGCATTACTCCTACATGAGAGAAAAAAAAATCAACTAAAAATCATTAAGACACTTCATTTCATTCTCAACAATACATGACAACTAAAAACATTCAGTTTCACATCCACAGTTCAGCTGGAGCACGGGGAAGGTGGTTGGATGAGTTAGCACCGGTTTTTGTCCTTTGTCTCCACTAAAGAGACAAACCAGAGGTGACAGCGGAGGTTAGCTATTGCTGTAATGACAGACTTTGTGTGGTCATTTAAATGTGTAACACAGACCAGTGCTTATGTAGCAAAACAAGTGAACAGAATAATTATGCATCGTCTTGATATGAAGAAAAAGAAAAAAGTAAATCACAAATCACAATGGTGGACGCCTGCTCACTTGTGAGACGAGCACGTTTATGCTGAAAACGCACACTCAAAGATTAGTACGCATTACCTCAACTACTATTAGGTCTTGGTTTGCAGTGGGTTGTGAGCAGTGGATCAACACACAGTTGTGAAGAAAAAAGTGCTTTCTGGGCCAACATGCTAAAAAATCAACAGCCTAACACTATCCCTCACGGCCAAAGGAAGAAAGAAAAAAAAATGGTAAGGGCATGATGCATTATTTGGCACCTAGTTCACTCTCTCCTGTGTTGAGCTTCAGCATGTGCCTGCCCACGCCCTTACGAAGATATGTAGTTGCTTGCAGCAGCTGTAAAGTGAGGTGCTCTTAGGAATGCCCAGCAGAGCAGAGAACCAGCTACAGTTTACAGGCAGATCTGAGGGTGATGCATTGTGTTTAATGAGACTGAAAGTGGCTCATGCCACACATTCTTTGCTTTGAAAAACTGTAAGAAAAACACTTAAGACCTTTAAGAATGAATACAGACAGGATATGTTTACTTGAGGAATGACTCAGAGGGTACGTTCCTACTCTCTGCCCACTGGTGAAAGCAAATAGTCAAAATTCTTCAGAAAGACACATTTCTCATATTTCGATGTGCAAATAAAGTGAGACCTCAGGGAATTCAAACATCCACAGACTGAGTCTTTTGGGAATTCGAAGTTTTACGAGCTGCATTGTTGATTTATGTTAAAGTCTCAGTCTGAAGCAGGTGCAGTGGTGCTTTAGGATTTGAAGACGTGCACGGCCCTCACGACGTACTGCCTGCAGATCGGGCATTCGTTCATCCTCTTGCCGCATTTGGTGCAAGTGACCATGTGTCCACACTCTAGGAGAACGCAGTCGATCACAGCGTCCATGCAGATCCTACAGAGGTTGTCGTCGTGAATGGTCAGCGGACAGTTTTCACCATCTGCGAGAGAAGACAGCTTGATATAACTGCACGCAGAGGAAAGGCAAGAAGGAACCTAAATACTCAGCTTCATAAAACACCTCTTCTGATCGGGACAGGTCATGCCCACAATCTCCTGCAAAATGTCAACGCCTGCTAGGTCTGTATGTCAAGACTCTCAACCACACAATCTTTATTACTGGAAGCATGCTGCTCAGAGTGAATACACGTAGCTAACATACTGTGGTTTTCAGTATAATTAGCTTCACGTATTCAACACACACACGAATAGATGACTGACAGATTGATTTCATGGTGGATCAATGTTCAATTTTCCTAAGTGGGATAAATGAACATTCACTTCCTCAATGCAACAGCAACATCCCCTCACAGGAAGAACCACGTATGGAAATTTTACAAGGAAATGGATCAAATGGAAAATGAAAACAGGTTCATTATGAATGCTGTTTTGGTGCAGATGCAGTTGGTTTCACAGATGGAACATGTGACCACAACGAATAAGCCTTACCTCCGATGGCACCATTGCAGATAGGAGGGGGGAAGGTCATCACTTTAATGAGGCAGGAGTAAAGCAAGCACGAGACATATCAACATGATTCTAAATGAAAAACTCATTAAAATGACCCTGCCTGCGTGAATTATCAATAATACTCGCAGTAAATAATATTGTCAGAGGAAGCAGAGTTTTAGTTTCAGTGGTTATAAACAGGATGTGGTATCCAACAATGACATCTAGGACATTGCACACAGAGTGGGGTAAAAGCTTACCTGTGGTTACAGTGCTGCTCACATTTTCCACTGCAAGAGAAATAACTGAGATGAACTGACACACTTTATTAGACCACACAATATGATACAGTATCAAAGATTTGTAAACTTCAAAGTTAGCAGGATTTCTACATTTATTCTGATAAAATGCGGTTTGATCTTAATTAGAAACAAACACATTCTGACTAAACTCTTAACACACAAACAGTTCTCGTGTCGTTATTGAACACATTGGATAATTACTCTCAGTGCAGCCTGGAAAAAGTAAGTGAACTCTAGTTTATTAACTGATAGAGTCTGCATTTGTAAGGAACCACAACTTCTGTTAAACATTTCCTATAGCTGCTTGAGACTTGCACAACTGTGACGAGGAATTTAGAACCAACCCTCCTCCAAAACAGTTTCAGTTCATCAGTATTTCTGGGATATCTTGATTGAATATCCCTCCTTAGGTCATGCCGCAGCATCTCACTCAGCACTGACTTTCTCCTATTCAATCTATTGTTGTTTCACTTGTGTGATCTGAGTCATTGTCATGTTGCGTCACCCAACCTCTCCTAAGCTCTGTGTCAGAGTTGGAAATTTTGAATTAATTTGCTCCCTTCGCCCACAGGCAGAATAAAATATGGGTGTAGCTTCTGGGTCAGAAAAATGAAGCCAACGTAGAAGTGCCTTAAACCTGCATTCTGTCTGAAGGCCACCAGATGGCGAGAGCTGTGACTGTAAAAAGACTTCCAGCCCTAAAGAAGTCTGAAAGAAAAAGCCTCAGTCATTCCTTTTGGGTCATACTGAACAATAAAGTAAGTCTAGCTTGTAAATACTGGTAATACTATGTTCCAAAAAAGAGGATTATCCATGATGTGTTAATGGCTTGTGATTGACAAATTATTAGCCAATGAGGAAATGGTTTCAGAGTAATCCCCTCCCCCCTCATGGCATCAGTGACCAGTCTTTGCATTGGAAGGGTAACCTCTACCCTCTATTACCTCAACAGCGGACATTTTAGAGAAGTAATTAATACAGAGGTTAATTTACTCTTCCAGCCTGGATGAGTAGCTACTCAGAGTCTTTAATAAAAATGTGAAAAATAACAGTTTGTGTTTTATTAGTTTAGTCAGATTATGTTTGTCGGTAATTGTCATTTAGATGAAGATCAGACCACATTTACGCGCAGAAAATCCGGGTTATTGCAAATATTTTACAAATGTTTTATATACTATAGATGATTTCTATTGTAAATTTAAAAAAATGTAACCATTTTAGAGCTAATAACTAAAACCCAAAGGGCATAGAATTTAATACCCACATGATTTCCTGTTCTCCTCTGTCTCCCTGTAAAGTCTGCTAACGCGCTCCACCAGCTCCCACTTCTCACAGCACCCTGAATAGTTGACAAAATTCCTGGCCAGGATCTCCTTCAGCTGCCTGACAGACAGGCCCTCGATATCCCGTAAACTGGAGATGTCTGAGAGGGATGCTCTGGCCCGACGTCGAGTCTGAGGACTGACCTACAGCCCAGAAAACACCATTAAATGAAACATTATGCACACAAAAAGCTCTCTTTTCATCCTGTTCTCCTTCCTGTCAATCAGATCTATCTTTTTGCAAAAAAAAAAAAAAGCTTGTCTGGAAATATGAAGGCATAACTGAGTTCTCATATCTGCAAGTCAACAGAATTTCTGCAGCACAGGAAAAAAAAAGGTTTCTGGGATCTCAGGCAAATAAATTACTTTCCATTGATTTTCAACCAAATTCACCTAAAAACATCTAAGCAATACCATCTAACTTTCATCAGACTGCTCTCCAATAGTTTTATCAGTAATAATGCACAAATTCAGTTTTATTAACAGGAAGATAAATAGAAAGACCTCTGGAGTGTGTTCACTGGGGTCCAAGTTGAGAAGAGACACTGATGTGCCATCCCCCATATCCTGCAATGCAATAACAGAAACAACATAGTGTGCAGTGCATACAAGAAGCATGCCAGAACACAGAGGATTAGGATTAGACAGTCTTCAGCCAGCCCATTGATACCTTGGAAACAACAATGCCTGGTACGCTCCATTCAAAGACAAGCTTACTGCTCGATAATCAGGTCTGATACAAGTATTTATAGTGGCTCCTGGCTGCTTGAGGTTAGGCTCCCTTCTAGCTTCCTTTGTTTTCTTTTATTGCTTTCTAGGGTCCTGATTTGTTTTTATTTAGCTGGCTTACAAATTTTAGCAGAAAGGATAAGCAATAAACTCTGTTGGACTCATTTTCTGGGAGAACACTAAAGTGGGTTTCTTAGAAGAATACACTTTGTACCAATATTACTACATCCTCAAATAACTGCATAATTACGGTACAGGTCTGGACAGTATGTTATTTCCCCACATGTTTTAAACCGGGTTCTGACCTGGTTGTTATCAGAGCTATCACTCCTGCTGAGCCGTTCCTCCTGAGAGGCAGCGAAAGCAGACAGCTCTGAGGCAGACTGTGTGGTAGAGGGGGTTGGAGTATACAGGGAACGTGAGTGAATGCTGGTCGTGTCGGGGTCCTCCTCTTCTTCAATGCCTTGGTGACAGAGAACCAGGTCCACCAGGTCTTCCTTCTCCCTGCAGGTATCAGTGGGGATGTTACGCAGCAGCAAATACTGTCGCAGATCCTTCACTCGCAGGCGCATGAGCCGCGGCCGCTGAAAGGCCGTCGCCTTCAGCAAATGACATGTGGCACAAATGCGTAGATTCTCCTGAAGCACGGAGCACAGAGAGCAGAAGCTCTTCTTGCAGTCGCAGCAAATATACTGAGGAGAAAACGGGAAAAACAAGATGATGGAAATGAGGCAATTAGTGATTTAAGCACACCTTCTGCCATGTGTTATTGCCAAGTGCCTCATCACAGAAAGATGCCACAGACAAAAATGTAACCTGCCTCACGCTCCTCCTTATATGTACATATATTTTATAACAAATATTGACATTACAGTCAAAACAGGAAGTATTTGAAAAGCATTTAATAGATCACTGGAAAGTATGCCATTGCTATTAGACCTTTACTGCATTTCAATCACTCACATCTGCTCCTCCCCTCCAGATAAGAGACAGGAGGTACAAACATCAAACAGTAATAAATGCAAGATGTGGGATTAGACTGGCATGATGGTGAGCAAAGGGTTCAGACAGAATGAGAGCTTGAGCATGAAGATATTACAGCACCAGCATATTGGTCCATCTGCCTTCTGACTCCTGCCTTTTTGCCTCAGGACAGATAAATATTCATCATATCAGCTCCTTATAGACCATTTATGCTCTCTTTTTACCATTTGAACTAATTTATACCTTATAAATATACAATTTTTTTCTATTACATGTTTCATAGAACATTCCAACAAAAATAAAATGCACATAAGAAAATGAGCATAAGCACGCACACTCTACATGCCAAAGTACTTCTGTCTAAATAATTCATTCAATACTTTTCCTCCTCATCACACCAGGTAATGTGTTTGTATCACACACAACATCCAGGCACCTACCTTCCTCCTGAAGACTGAGAAGGCCTGGCCACAGGCCTTGCATACAAGACTGGGACTCCCTGAGCTGGTGGGCGGGTATGTGGAGTATCCCGCACTTGGGGCAAATCTGAAGGGTCCAGCACCGGCCCCAAACCCTGGTTGCTGGCCTCTGACGGCCCCAGTACCCATGACTTCATTCAGAAGACCACAGCATGAAGCCCACATGGAAGAGGCCCCTGCCTGACAGTCACAAAAACACCTTTACTTCAGTACTTTCTGTCTTCACGTTGAAGAGCATCTTCAGTAAATACTGGCAATATGTTAACCACGAAGGCGTATCAGTAGCATTTCTACACGGTTACCACAGAAACTAGTCTTTGTGTAGGGGTCACATATGTGTATGTGTGTGCTTATTATAGATGAAAAACTACTAGAAAGGCTTTTGCACAAGCTGTGAATAGAAAAAGCAAATGTCAACAGTACAAACAATTATGGTACACAATGTTACAAGAAAGCAGAAAAAACTGCTAAACCAATATTCAACCGGAAACCCAGTGAACCTAAATAATTTTAGCGTCACTTCGGTGTTAAGTGACAGAGTGGCTGTCTGTGCGGCAGTTTTAAGTATTTAGCTAGTACAACCTGAGCAACGTCAACGACGTGAAGCTTGAGTTAGCTTAGTCGGTGCTAGCGACGGTCTAATTACACCTAGAACTGGAACAGCGATTATGTAAAGAAAAATGTACCTTCATTGCAGCTCCGGCGTGTCTACTAAGACAGAGCAGACTGACAGTGTAACCATTGCAATGTGTAGCGTCGCTTATTTAGATGAAGTGCCTGCTCTGAATGTAAGGTGCTCAAACCGACTGCCGAGCACAGACTGCTGCCGCTTCTGTGGTCTAATTACAGCCAGGCGGCGCACTAGCGCCACCTGCTGTTAAATTACAGAGTCCTCTTTCACAGAGTCTTTTTTTTTTTTTTTTTTTACAGTCTTCTGCTTTCAGAATGATGTTCATTTTTATTTCGGTCATTATTTACAATTTACAGCCACAGAATGTCCATAAAAATAAATCACAGCAAATATTTTAATTAAATTGAAAGAATAAAAATTCTGAGCAAAAAGATGTAGGCTGAGTGGCAACACCTTCACAATTTATTTCACCAAAAAACAAACAAAAAAACAAAACAAAACAAAAATAATAATTTAAGAAAAAAGAACAAATGGTTCACAGTGATAATCATATCATGGTTTTATGTTTATCACCTTATTAAAAAAAACATTAATTTAAGTTGTAATTCATCACCACTATTCCACAAATTTACCCCATATATATATATATATATATATATATATATCTTATCTAACACATCCTAACCCTGCTATATTTATCAGAAATTGAATCAATGTTTCTCATTCTGCACTTGCTTTGTTGGTTTACCCATGGCATTAGTACTTCACTAGTATTTCTAATGGCTGCAGCCCTGTTCAACAACTGTGCATGGATTTAAAGAGAAAAAAAACCCCTCATTGAGCCCTGAAAGGGTTTCAGGTGGACTCTCATTTTAACAACCATCAACAGACCATCATTAGTTTCTCACATGCAGCCCACCCTTTTCACTACATCCTTCTGTGTCTTGTTAAACCCCAAGGAACTCAAAATGGGTGTTTATAACAGGAGCTCACTCTAAAATGCTATAAACACAAAACGAGTTTGTTATCAGAGCTATCACTCCTGCTGAGCCGTTCCTCCTGAGAGGCAACGAAAGCAGACAGCTCTGAGGCAGACTGGTAGAGGGGAGAGTTTCTCCTTCCCATGCCCAGTCTCTCACAGCCATCAGATGTAGGTGTACTGCACATTTTCACGTTGATTTTGGAGTACTCCTTTCTTATAAGAGTTTAATGATAATATTCCACACCCAGTGACAGAGTTACTATAAAAATTTCGGGGTGGCAGTCATAATTTGCCAATTTCAAAAGAGATATATATAAGAGAAATATCGAGCCAGTGTACTTTGTTTTGACAAGTGACCAATGTCTTAATCTTAAAGGCAACAATGTATATAAAAATAGGCATAAAGTCGAAACGAAGTTCAAAATTGAGTTAACCAGTCTTACAGACTGTAAAGGACTTGCAGCTGTAGTTTTGGTCCTGTATTCAGTGGAAACTTTGTCACGTTGTCTTGAACTTATTCAAGCAAATTTTTTATGTCGTTAGGAGGATTAAACTGCTTTTGCTCTCTGCTATTTTTTGTTGTTATCTATTCCGAAAAGTTTTATTGTCCATTGTGTGGCTTTTAAAGCTTTGCTGTCACAGTAAACATTTGTTTTGTTGCAATATTTTTTCTGTACAATAAGAAAAAAAGTGAGCTATAGAAAGGGTAAACTTAAACATAAGATTAGTTATAATGTTATGCACAGTTCATAACAACACAGTTCGTTTTGGTCAATTTCTGTTAGTATGACAGTGTTTTAAAATGCACATTTGTTTCGTTAAAATAAGAAGGTGATTTTTCTTTTCTTTTCTTTTCTTTTTTTTTTTTTTTTGACTAAAATAATGCGCAGTGTTTTAAGCTCCAGTCCGGCGTAACATTAGACACTTCCGCTCCCCCTCGGTAAACGAGCCAATAGCAAACTTCTCCACCTAATGACGTAACAGCGCCAGTGTTTTGATTATTGGCGCGGCGGGAAATGCCGGTTCAGTCTGCGACGATGGAAACCGACGCGAGGGTCATTTTGATGATCATGTATGAAGATGAGTCGGTGGATATTCGGTATGGGAGCGGAGCGCGGTTACAGCTGTCGCCGTGCGGCTCTGAATTCTTGCTGGTGAAAGCCGCGGACCCTCGCCGACATCCTCTGCAGCCCGCTGAGAAATTCCGACAGAGGACCAGGTTCACTATCAGCACATACAAGGTTTCAGCACGAAGAATAAGGGTTGTTATAGGAACGACTTTGTTGCTTTTGTGCCTCTGTTGTTGTTGCAGTGTGCCATGGGCTGTTTGGTTACCTCTATTCAACGTGCTTGTGTCGCTTTTTTATTACAGGAGATGATGGTGGCTGCATTGGCATTTAGAAATAAGTACGCTCGTCAACCATATCTGCCAGTTGAACTTATCCCTGCTGATAATAAAACGGTATAAAGCTATTTCCTAGTAGCCCAGCGTTCCCCCCTCAGATTATGTGTGGGCAGTGCCATTAGTCTCTCACTGTATGCTCTGCATTTTCCCCTTGCAGCCTTTTTTCAGCCTTGATTCAGCTGTGCAGTGGCCTGAGGTGTCATCCTCTGGTGCTGAATTCGGACCTGGAGGTGAGACCATCGTCAGATCAGAGGAGGGACGAGCTGCGTTGGTGCTGTCACCCTCGGGTGAAGAATTCACAGTGGAGTTCACGTGCAGCCTCAGTTCTGCTCAGAATCAGCACCATGGCGTGCACAGTTTGAGCAAGGAACTTGATGATAGCAAGATTAGACAAGAGCAAGTAAGCAGTCCAATCCGTGATCACACCAGTGATCACACCGAAGAGGTCCGTCAGGGAAGAGGAGGCACGAGGAAGGAGCTGACTAGACCGAGGTCTTGTTCTCCTCGGATTATCAGCGCAGCGCACCAAAAGGTAATACTTCCTCCAAATATTAATGTGGCTGTATCTAAAGTGTGATTGCATGATTTATTTATTTTTTTTCTCTTTCCAGCCTGAACAGATGTACCAATCCACCACAGTAGTCCAGCATCACTCCTGCTGTGCGGTTCCTCCCATGTGGACCTACCCTCTTTCCTTGGCTCACCATCACTGGGCGGCTTGTTTCTCTAAAGCTGTAGATGTAGGGGACGGAGGAGCTATCACTTTCAACCAGGCAGACAAGAGAATAAACATCATGGACATAACCAGTGAAGACAGAAGGCCCCACCTTCCTCAGGCGCTGCCTCTCACGTGTCAATCACCTCATTGGCACAGGTTTGAGAATTAACAGCAAGCGTTTTTACACCATTGTAACATTTTTCAGTGACTGATTTAGGCCTCCTTAATTGTGTATTTAAGGTGGAAGGTTAAAGATCCACTGGGCAAAGAAGAACACGCAGACCTTCCAGCAGAGATGGTAAAGATAGTGTGGTGTCAGGGAGTCACTTACAGGTAACTATGCAGGTCTTCAGGGTAAAAAGGCCCTGAATGATGGTTTGTGTTAGACTGGATCAGCCAGAGGGACACTCTGCTGTGTTTTGTTGTTGGGTTGTCAAGCAGTAAGTAAGGGCAGGCAATAAGGGCTATTCTAATTCTTATGTTGTTCTCCCATAATCTCCACCCTAAGGCGTGAGGATTAAACCTCAGTAACTTAACTGACGTCACCTGGTATGTGTTCGAGTGTGAGAGGCTCCAAAGGGCTTGAAATGGTATAAATAGACCACTTTGCATTATGTCATGTGATGTTACCAAGATAATGCCAAAACATATTCTGTACTATAGTAGCAGTTTATTTATTTTTTTGTTGTTGTTGTAAAACATAGAACCACCCATCAAATCTGATCAAATCTATCTTAAAAAGCTTTCTACCTGGAGGTTATACTTCTAACACCACCTCTGCTGTTGCAGAATTCTTCCATAGGTTTCAGTGCAGGATCTTCTCTCACTCGTAATATCTGTGGTGCCACAGGCGTCACATTTTTCTCCAAACCGTTCACTCATGCAAGCACAAAGCATAGTTTTGGGTGTTTGTAGAAAAAAAATAATTTAATCTGATGAAAAAGAGAATCAGAATTGATTTTATTGTCATTGCATTATAAAATACAATGAAACTGAGGTGCTACTTTTGCAGGTGTCTCTAAATAAATAACACAGTATTAAAAAAGAGCCATTCACACAATAAAGCAATCAATTTATTCACTCAGTAAACAAACCCTTAATAAATAATGATCAATATCAGGAAGTCAGACATAAATAGGAGTCATAAAAATTGGATAGAAATGGATAAAAATTGTTCTTTAATCTGTTTGTCATTGTTTTGATGGACCTGTAGCATCTACATAGGGCAACAGGTCAAACCCTCACAACTAAACCTGGCATTTTTTCCAGAGCCTCATTAGTTGCCTGAAAATGAAACAATAAATTAGGGAAGAATAAATTGTACTTCCTGTTGATCCAGTCTAGCATCAAACCTGAAATCTTCAATTTGACTGTAAAGCAACATCTCAGAGTTAACCCAGATCACCATGTTAATTCATTTTCCTATAAGTTGCTTTGAATAAACAAAGGTTTAAAGTTGTTTAGATTTGATGCCCAAAAATGAGTGTGCATACACAATACAAAATCATTATTATACAGTATGGAGTGTGAGTTTTATATACAGATGTGAACAAAATTGTCGGTATCCTCCTGCTGAAGAAAGATACCCCACAATGGTCACTGAAAACACTTTAAACTGACAAAAGTAATAATAAAATGTTACTGAAAATTAATGAAAATCAGACATTGCTTTTCAACTGTGGTTAAACAGAATTATTTTTAAAAAACAAACAAATGAAACTGGCCTGTAATTAGCATCACCCGTGTCTTCTAACTTGTAATCAGTCAGTCTGCATAATAAAAGGGTGAGAAGTGGTCACTGTGCTGTTTGGTATCATATTGTGTACCACACCGAACATGGACCACAGGAAGCTAAGGACAGAGCTGTCTCAGGAGATGAGACAGACAATTATTGACAAGAATGTTAAAGGTTAAAGGTTACAAGACCGTCTCCAAGCAGCTTGATTCTCCTGTGACTGCAGCTGCACATACTATTCAGCAGTTTAAGGCCCACAGGACTGTAGCCAACCTTCCTGGATGTGGCTGGAAGAGGAAAATTGATGACAAATTGAAGAGATGGATAATACGAATAGTAAATAAAGAGCCCAGAACAACTTCCAAAGAGATTAGAGGTGAACTCCATAGTCAAGGTACATCAGTGTCAGAGCACGCCATCCGTTGCTATTTGAGCCAAAGTGGACTTAATGGAAGACGACAGTGGAGGACACCATCTGTTGAAAGCAAATCATAAAAAAAGCGAGACTGGAATTTGCCAAAATGTATATTGACAAGCCACAAAGCTTCTGGGAGAATGTCCTTTGGATAGATGAGACGAAACTGGAGCTTTTTGGCAAATCACATCAGCTCTATGTTAAGATGCAAAAATTAAGCACACAAAGAAAAGAACACTGTTCCTGCTGTGAAACATGCAGGAGGCTCGGTTATGTTCCGGGGCTTCTTTGTTGCATCTGGCACAGGGTGCCCTGAATCTGTGCAGGTAGAATGAAATCTTACTAGCCGCGAACAGCTGATTAAGACATAGCGTATCACCGATCAAAGGGACTTTGATCAGCTGGCTTTTTACTGTAACTCCGCGACCGATTGACACTTTCTCAGTCTCTCTTTCGTTGTCGCTCTCAATGCCACTTTA
>JAVDPK010001284.1:52019-69637 GCA_034780415.1 Cichlasoma orientale | reverse complement strand
GAGAGCATCACGTGCACCCTGTCTCCATCTCCTCTCCCCTCGTCTTGCCTGTTTGGGCTCTGACATCACAGCTGTTTTAAAACAACCCTGTACTCCTTCCTACGTCTCATCACCCATCCCACCCTGCTCTGTCTTGCCTCCTGCTCTGCAGTGTGCTTTAAGAGATTTATGCTCAGCTTTGAGGAACAGTTCAAACAAAAAGTACTACTTGCATTAGCATCAGGAAATGCATGGCAGAATAGACAACGGTGATGGAGTAGCATTGACTAGTTGTGCGAATGAGCCTTTGAGTACCTCTAAGAAAGGTAGCAGCTCCAAAATGGCAGCACGGTCTTGCTCGAGGAGCTCATTGCTGTGTTGCGTTGCAAACTGGTGTTGTCACTTGTCCTGCCAGGTGACACAGACTGTCTGTGTGGATCTTCCTTTTAGTGATGGAAAAAACCTATTACCTTGGATATCTGGGTAGAATATTCAGCATGTCATTATGTTCTATTTTATTAAACATATAAAACCAGATTTGAAAAATCAGATATTTTAAATATTGACTATGCAGTTCACTGTCTCACTAATTGTTGTGTGCAGCTCTGCAGTATTAGGGGGATGCAGACAGTCTACATAACATTTGGATAACCATCACATACTAACATAAGGCTATTTAGACACTTTATAGCTGTTTTCAGTAGTTTGAATACCCCTTCTGGCTTATACGTCTGTGTGCTGTGGCTTTGTGCTCTGGCAACAGAGTCACTAAATTCCCACATGAGGGATCCACAAGGCCATCTTTCTACAGTGAAAGGGAGAAGTGTACAGTCTTTCTTCTTTACTGTTTATTGTTATATTTATTTGTATTTATATATAAACATTTTTTATTAAAATGCATAACTATGATTTACACAATACAAATATTACAACTTTATCGTCTCACAGTGTTTCCCACAGATTTAGATTGTATTTGTGGCAGTTGATGGGGTGCACGTGTGCATGTATGCACATGCCTCTGAAATGTAATAATAATAATACCAAGTTCTCATCTGCAAATAGGTTAGTTTGCAATAAAAACAGCAACCTAAAAGGCTGCCTCTCCAGTGAGTCTCTCATCCTCAAGATGAACTCCAGCTCTGCCTCGACTGCAACTGGCAATAGTAGATCCAACAGCTCATTTCTGCTCGGTCTGCTCGGCCTAATAACACCACTAGTCCATCTGCTGTAGGTTCTGGTTAGTTTGGCGTCCAGAGCAGGAGAAGGACTGCCATTGTCGGCTGCTGTCCAAGACTGTGGAATTGAACTCCGTCTGACCGTAGGACAAGAGGCTCTCTGGAGAAGCAGCTGAAAGCTATTGAGGACATCGATTAGCAGCCATTGAACTTTGGAAAAATGCTGTGTCTCAGATGGATAAATATATATTAAAAAATAATAAACTAAAATAAGTCATCAAGTAGTATAATACACACTACTCTTACGCATGAGAGTACTTTTTTGATAAGTGTAATGAGATATGACTTTTTTTTTTCCAGCCATATTGCACAGCCTTACCTGCCGTGAGGGAATTGCTAAAGGTAGACGTTCATGCTGGAAACAGGGTCATGCTGACTGCCAGGCCTGATAGGATAGAGAAAATAGGAGCACATATCTAGGCTATGAGAGAACAATACTACAGAATTGCTCCAGCTATTGCAGAGTCTCTTATCTCCTTGTATTTTCACATATTATTATATAAGCATGCGCTTAAGCAACAAATGGTGGCAAGCAGTCGCTCAGTCTGTGAATGTGTTGCCTCTATGGCTTTTCTTCTTAGAGCCTTCGTCCAAAACAGGTGAAAGCATATGTTCATTCACAGTTAAGTCAGCATGTATATGGCTGGACTTGGCTTACTCCTACCCTTGAAGCCATGCTAATGTAGCCATAGCCATATTCAGATAGTTTTTCTGTTTCTGTCTTATAGCTGCTGTGCAGCATTGGCCACCGTGAGGAAAACTTTGGGTTTACATATGAAGAAATCATCATTTGGTAAGTGCTCTCAGCACAAATAGTATAGGTAAAGTATGTCCTTTTTTTTTAAATGTGCTCTGTTTATTTATTGTAGCTGTTAAGCTGTTCTACATTTGGAACATTGATGTTTTGAATTTGTAATTGAAAACCAGCAAAAAATAGATAAATAGATAAAAAATAAATCTCAAGTTCATTAAATAATTCAGGAAATAGTCAAATCTGGTGTCAGGTTGTCCACGCTGTAGTTTCACTCATCTTATTGTTTATTTTCACTCTCTAGTCTGCGACTAGCTCTCCTTAATGAAGCTAAAGAAGTGCGTGCTGCGGGGTTGCGGGCGCTTCGCTACCTCATTAGAGATACCAGCGTACTGCAGAAGGTCCTCAGACTACAGGTGGATTACTTGATAGCCAGGTGAGCTTTGACCAGCCCAGTCAGATGGAAAGGCTGTTGGGTTGGCCTCATGTTATGGGCGACCGTGTACCCCCCCCCCTTTTTTTTTTTTTTGCACAAGAGTCAATCAGTTTCTTAGAAGAAACTAGAAAGTTGCTAGTTTGTTTGTAGTACCATGCTTCAGCCAGTCTTCTCCTGCTAAAGCATGGCACATGAGTAATTATGCCCGTGGGTTGTTTCAGATGCATTGACATCCAGCAGAGTAATGAGGGGGAGAGGACTCAGGCTCTACGACTTGTCCGAAAGGTAAGAAAATATATGTTTTGTTGATCTCTGTTCCTTCTTTCCAGTTGTAGAGTCACTCTCATGTCATTCGAGGAATTTGCCCTCACTGCTCAGTCTTCTGCCAGCAAGATGCCGCCAGAAAGATCCTGGGGTTAGCTGGAGTGTCAGTGGGGATGGTTTGCACGAGTCTGCAGGCGAGGTTATTTATAGTGTAGTTTACTGTAAATCTTCACACAGCACACAGTCAGTGCTGCAGTTTCAGCTTCAATTTCTTGAAGGAACCACCAGTTTTACAAGAACTAAATATATGACCTTCAGAATAGTCAGATCCTGTTTTTGCATTTCAAAAGTCACTTTTCTTTTTCTGGAAACCTACAAAAAGTGGCCTTAAAAAAGCACTGAAGTTATTTTTTGCCTCTCTTTGTCGTGACTTGTTTTTGATGACTCATGTTTCTGTTCTCTCCTTCCCTCTGTAGATCATCACTGTCAACGCCATGCTCTTCCCCACATCTATTGCAAACTCTTTAATTGCTGTGGGGACTGATGGCCTGCAGGAGCGAGACCGCATGGTCCGCGCTGCCATTGCCATCGTATGCGAGCTAGGTAAGTACCTGGCCTTTTAAGATGTAGGCGCGTGCATTTGCTTAATGTGGAGCTCTTGGGGTTAAAAGGAAAAACTTTCTAACATGTAGCACTATTATTGTTTGGCATTATTATTGTTGCCTGTGTAGCCCTGAAGAACCCAGAGGTGGTGGCCAAACGAGGAGGCCTCAGCACCATCCTTAAGAGTGTGATTGACTGTCAATTAAGTCGCATCAACGAAGCACTTATCACCACCATACTCCATTTACTCAACCACCCACGCACCCGCCAGTATGTGCGTGTTGATGTTGAGTTGGAGGTATACAACACACACACCTACACACACACACTGACACAGATAGTTTATGAATTGAGAAGAAGCTTCTGTTTATAAATGAGCCAGCGTGCTGGGAGCCATTCCAGTCAGGATTAGCAGAGCTGTAGGTGCCCGTCTCTTTCCCATGCAGCTTACAGTAATCAGTTACAGCATTTCTCTAAAGCCTCATTGTCTGTAAACACTTGAGACTCATCACTGCAGTCACACAGATGTTATATAAGATGTGTAGCAGGTTAATTATTACTACAAGATGTTTCCTGAGAATAGTAAATAAAGATGAAATGTAAAGCTCTCTTTACTGTTGTGTTTGAATGCGTCAATCTTCTCTGTTTTTGTGCTTTGTTTTCCAGCAAATCCTCGCGCCTTTCACTGATTTTCACTATCGTCACAACGCAGACACGGCTGAAGGGCAACTCAAGTGAGTGTGTGTGGCGGTATGAAGAGCCTGTGTTACAATAGAAACAAAAAGATTGACTGTCTGGCATTTCCCTCTGTTGACTGTTTGCTGTGTTCCAATATTGGTAAAACCGTGCATTGAGCGAGAGAGAGAGAGAGAGCAGAGTTTGTGTAGTGTTTTTGTTAGGCGACCTTTGTTGTCCGGGCGACTTGACTCCACAGCGGCTTGCCAAAGGATGTGAAGTCAGATTTTTATAAAAGATCTTTTATGTTTTGCTTGTGTTGTGTAGTCGGATCCTTTGCAGAAAGCTTTATAATGTTTTTTTGACCCCTGTCAACCCCTACAGATATCATAACGATGTCGTGTGTACTGAACATGATGTTTTTAATGTGTTTTTTTTTTTATGTGTTCACAGGGAAGACAGAGAGGCCCGTTTTTTGTCCAGCAGAATGGCTATAGTGGCCGCCTTCCGCTCTTGGTCCGGTAAGGGCTTTAATATTAATGTAATTATTCTTTGTGTAAATATTTGTTAAGCGTATCTAGTGTTAAATATCTCCTATTTTTTTTTTGCGCAGGTATTATCAACCTATGCAAGGCTGGAAATTCTGGAATCCAGTCTTTAATTGGTTTACTTTGCATACCAAATATGGAAGTTAGGGTGAGTATAAAAATGTTTGGGGGTTAAGGAAGGTTGAATATTCAAAAACTCTGATTTGATCGCTTGCCTGTTAAGATTTCGTCCAAACAGTGTTTGTATTGTACTGCAATTAGATGGCGTTACACTGGAAATTAATAATAAACCAACATTTCCTGTATGAAACAGGCTTTTATATATTTTTAGTCTGTTTGGAGGCAGAACCAAAGCACAGCGTATATTTGTCATGCCAACTTATGGAACCAACGGATCAAGCATAAAATGGATTCCCTCAATCCTTTAAACCACTGTTTTACACAGCATTAACATTATAAGCGCTCTTTCCACTGCTCAATAATGCAGCTTTTTCCATATCCAGTGTTATTAATTTTAACCAATTTTATAAAATGTGCTCTGCAGAAAGGCTTGTTGGAGGTCTTATACGAGATATTCAGGCTTCCTGTGCCCATTGTAACTCAAGACTTCACTGAAGCTTTTCTAAGTGTCGGTAAGTACAAAAATATGGAATTACTGACAAATCATTTAAACCCATATAAAGAACAAACACTGAACCTTAGAAACTGTTGAAAAATATATGCTTGCTATACGGGCAGCAGAAGAATAGAAAGGCTGTTCAATGCAAACAAAAAAAAATCTCACAGCTTGTTAGGTTAATAAGTAACACAACTGTATGTAAAAAGAGATTCCCAGAAAGTTTGAGTTTTTCAGAAGTAAAGATGAAAAGCACTCTGTGGATAAATCGTTGAACAGTTCAGGAATAACATGTATCGGTGTATAAGTTTGAAAAAGAAAAACAGAAAACCACAAGTCTTAATTATCTACAGCACAAAATATCATTAAATATTCTGAGAATCTGAGAATCAACACTAAATGGCAGTGGTCACTTCAAGGGTTTAGGAACACTTTTGAAAATCCTCATCAGTGGACGCAGTTCACACAGATACAAATTCAACCGCAATCCAGTTTTTTTTCTTTCAAAAGCATTTTGTCATGTTGTCTGGGTGCTACAATACAATGCTAAATATACAATTAAATGCTTTCTTTCTTTTGGACTCCAAGTAGGTCCATACTTTACACACACTAATATACTTGTGTTTGCTCTGCACTCCTGCAGACCCCGCCAGGTTCCAGGACACCTGGAGACTGTCTGATGGGTTCATTGCAGCCGAGGCCAAAGTCATCCTACCCCATCGGGCCCGATCTAGGTGAGACACGAAAGCAGTGAATAGAAATAAAATATAATGACAGAACTGCCGTCTGTTCAGTGTGTAAACAAACCATAAAAACAATTTGTATCTGCTTGCTTCATTAGGCCTGACCTGATGGACAACTACCTGGCATTTGTTCTTTCTGCCTTCATTTCCAGTGGGCTTTTAGAGGTGAGCTGATAGAATAAATGGAAAATGCTTTACTAAGGCCAGCTGTGTGTGACTTTCACAGTATTATATTGTAGCAGCTTTGAGGTGTTTATGTTGACATCCTTCTCCCCTATTTTTGATAATGTAGGGCCTTGTTGAAGTTGTGACCAGTAGTGATGACCAGCTTGCTGTCAGGGCCACTATCCTCTTGGGAGAACTTTTACACATGGTAATGTATATATTTATATATTTTTAAAAAAAAAGATTGAAGTATAATTTTGCCTATTTCTGAAAACAAATATATTCCTGTGACTTTGGGGGTCACAGGAACCCTAACCCTAACCCACAGCACTGCTTACCAGCTCTATTTATGCTCTATTCATGGTTTTATTTCTCTCCTGTGTAGGCAAATACCATCCTTCCTCATTCCCATAGTCACCACTTGCACTGCCTTCCCACCCTCATCAACATGGCAGCCTCCTTTGACATCCCTCAAGAGAAACGACTGTGAGTACAAACTGCCCCACACTCACAAAACCTCCTTGCGACCAAAGCAGTCGCAAGGAGGTTTTTTTTTTGTTTTTTTTTCTGTTGCAGCACCCTATTTGCAACCGATTTTACAGAGCAACAGCCAGTAACCTCGTCAACCGGTCGGAGAATATGCATTTTTTCCTAGCGACCAGAGGTTGCTAAGGGGTTGCTGACTGGTCTGCAGGCCTTACTTGAATATGTGTTAACATTTTTTAAACCACTTTTAAAACATACTCCCATCTGTGTTGCTGTGTGCTCCAGGCGAGCAAGTGCAGCCGTCAACAATCTGAAACGTTTCCATGAGAAGAAGAAGAAAGGTTTGAAACCACACAGTCTTTACCTGGACCACATCATTCGCAAGTCTGTGTCGTCACATAACCGCAGAGACTCGCGTGTCCACAAGGACATCTACGTCATTAAGGTAAATACCATCTTATGGTTGGTCATAGCTTCATCTTCTGTTTTTATTGCAGCGATATGAGGTGTGTTTGGCTTAGCTTTGAAAGAGGGAGGCTGTTATTTACTGCAAATGTAGAGCAGACCTGATTGGCACAATATAAATCTAAATGTTTAAATAAAACAATTTTACTTTGATATTTAGAGCTGTTTTTTTCTGCTTTTGTGCTCAGGACACAGAAGAAGCACTGATGATGAACCTGAAAGACAGTCAGATTCTCAACCACAAGCAGAACTTGGAGTGGAACTGGTTGCTTATTGCCACCATCCTTAAGGTCAGGCTGTTCAAAAGTAGCACCGAAGACTTAGTGTTTGTTTTTTCTTGTGTAAAAACACGTTTTGTTTTGGGGTTTTTTGTCTTCTCAGTGGCCAAATGTAAACCTCAGGAACAACAAAGATGAACAGATGCACAGGTAAGGCCTTTTATTTAACCACAGCCCATCACACCAAACTGATGCAGTGTGGTGTATTTTTCTCACTTCCTGTTTTAAATTTCCATTTATTTCTGTGTGATGCAGGTTTGTTCGGAGGCTGCTGTACTTTTATAAGCCCAGTAGTAAATTGTACGCGGGGCTCGGGTTGGATCACGTAAAGGCCAGACAACTCACTGTGGTTGGCTGCCAGTTTGTTGAGTTCCTCATGGACTCCGATGAGGTTAGAGAAGTTTGCATTGACGCACATATTCCCATTTTATTTTCTGTCATTTATGAACCTGCCTTTGTTGTAAACTCTTACTCTCTTTCCACTGTCACCAGGACGGCCAGGGTTACCTGGAGGACCTGGTGAAGGACATGGTGTCATGGCTCTCCTCGTCCTCGGGAATGAAGCCCGAGCGCTGTCTACAGAGTAATGGCCTGCTCACTACACTCAGCCAACACTACTTCCTCTTCCTGGGGACACTCTCTGCACACCCACAGGGAGTCAAACTACTAGAGAAATGTGGCCTGTTTCAGTGGTGAGTGAGCAGAAAAATCTGAAAGATATTCTGAGCTTATCCAGGCCCGTAGAGTGAAACAGTGTTAGAGCTGTTTGATCAAACATCCTGCAAGGTGACATTTGCACTTTTTCTTTTTTTTCTGTATTTGCAGCCTGCTGAATCTGTGCTCTGTAAAGAACCAGGATGCTGTGCTGAAACTTGCTGTATCCACACTGGACTACAGTAGAGATGGTCTGGCCAGAGTGATCCTCTCCAAGATCCTCACTGCTGCCACTGACGTAAGAAAGCTGTGATAAGGGCAAGACAGCCAGACACACAATGCATATGGTGTAGCAGTGGGGAAGTTGTTTTTTCATGCACAGTGGTCATTTACCTCTTATCACACTGCGGCATTTGTAGGTGCAAAATAAACGGAATCATCTGTTTCCAAACTTGCACTTTTTTTTTTTATATATCACACCTAATCACCTAATTTTCCTCCACCCACCACACCTGCAGAAAAATGGTAGGTCTTCAATGCAATTTAAATGCTTGCACCACCCTTTATCACACAATGCTTCTTGTCTTGCTGAGCAGATATGCAGGCTGTATGCCACCAAGCACCTCCGTGTGCTGCTGCGTGCAGGCGTGGAGTTCTTCAGTAGCTGGGGCATGGAGCTGCTGGTCACACAGCTTCACGATCACAGCAAGGCTGTGTCCATGGAGGCCCTGGACATACTGGATGAGGCATGTGAAGACAAGGTGTGTGATGACGCTGCTTAGATTGTTGTCAGCTCAGCAATGAAATAATAAAGTAGCGAAAGCCGGTAGCATTAACTCAATGATGTTATCTGACAGTTGCGTTGTATGCCCACTCTGCTGCTCTATAGGCCAACCTTCACGCTCTAATCCAGCTGAAACCAGCTGTGTCCCACCTGGGAGACAAAGGCCTCTTGCTGCTCCTTAGGTGGGTGTTTACTTCCACAGCACTGCTTACCAGAAGTGTTTTACAATAATGCCACTTGTCACTCTAAAGCAGTTCTTCTTTAATACACTCTACCTCTTTTTTTTTTTTTTTTTTTCTTCTGCTGTTTAGGTTCCTGTCCATTCCTAAAGGTTTCTCCTACCTCAATGAGAGGGGCTATGTCAGCAAACAGCTGGATAAATGGCAAAAGGTATTATCCAAATATCAGCAGCTTAATTAAATCGTTCAAATATTCTGAATTCATTTGGCTATAACAAGGACACATACAAATGAATATTAAGTAGACTCTCTTATATTGCAGGAGTACAACCTTAAATATGTGGACCTGATAGAGGAGCAGCTCAACGAAGCACTAACAACTTACCGCAAACCTGTCGATGGAGACAACTACGTCAGACGCAGCAACCAAAGGTGAGAAGGTGTAATTTGGCGCCACCTGACGGGCTGCAGCAGTGAAAGTATTTTTAACTGTGCCTAATTTCTTTGACTGTGTCTCCAGGTTACAAAGACCAAATGTCTATCTGCCGGTACATTTGTATGGTCAGCTGGTTCATGATAAGACAGGCTGCCATCTATTAGAGGCTCAGGTATGGTCTTTTTTTCTTTTTTTTTTTTTCTTTTTTTTTTTTTTTTTTTTTTTTTTTACCTACTAAACTTATTATTCAGCTGTTCTGTAGCACTAAAGTGAGTCAAATTTGTCATTTATTTTGTTGTTTTTTCCCCCCCATCTGTCTCCAGAGTGTAGTTCCTGACCTTAGCTACACAGTTCGCTCCCCGATGCTGGACACCTGGGAGGGCATTAAACAGCTCAAAGCTGCTCTCTGGGCACTAGTCAGTGTCTCATAAATTAAGCTTTAATGAAGATAATAATAATACTCACCAAGTCATTGCCTTAATGGTGAATGTTGTTTTTCCTTTCAGGGCAACATTGGCTCTTCAAACTGGGGTCTGAATCTCCTGCAGGAGGAGAATGTCATTCCTGATATCCTTGCACTGGCTCAGCACTGTGAGGTGCTGTCAGTACGAGGGTGAGCGCTTCTTCCTTTGTCTTTTATTCAGCTCCGCTTAAACAGCATAACTACTGAACATGCTGACTTGAAGCATGTTCAAGTCAACATGAACATGCTTAACATGAAAAACAAATGAGTAGGAAGTGTTTCCTTTATTTCATGCATGATCGGTTGTATTTTTACTGTCATCCTGTCGTTCGCAGGACATGTGTTTATGTACTGGGTGTGATAGCCAAGACCAAGCAAGGTTGTGAGGTGCTAAAACAGTTTGGTTGGGATGCAGTCAGACACAGTCGCAGGACGCTGTGGCCCGTCACTCCAGACGAGATCGACACACAGCTGACCTCTGAACTTTCTTCAGTACCAAGTACGCTCAGTTTAAACTCTGAGTCCACCAGCTCCCGCCACAACAGCGAGAGCGAGTCCCAACCAAGTACGTAGCACATTGTCGTTATCCCCATCATTTCCACACAATTGGAAAAACTCTTGTATTTAATTTGTTATGATCTGTATAATAAGTATTAATTATACCCAGTCAAATGGTGGTAGAGGTTAGACCTTTTTGGCTCTATTGTGTTCTTAATTCATATAATTTCTCTTAGACATGTACATCCTGGACGATGACAAGTATGATGTTCTGGACCAGTCAGATGAGACCTCTTTCTACTTACACTCCAAACCAATCAAAGACCGCAGCCCCTTTACAATCCTGGCCTCTACTCGCTTCGTTCGCACTCGCTTCCTGAACTCCCTGTCTCTTCCCAGCAAGAAGCTACGCTCCACCAGCGACCCCAAAACACTGTCAGGCTCCCGCACGCCCACTGAGCTCAAGACAGGGAGTATGAGGCGGAACAGGACAGTGACTGAACCCTCTGTCTACAGCCCAAACCAGGAGGACATCATTACTCCTGTGTTTAATGGCCGAGGAATGCCAAAGAGTCCAACGGTCAGCCTGGAGACATCCTTTGTTGGGACCAGGGGGGGCTCGGAGGAGCACCTCGTGGATGGCAGGCTGGCCAGGGGGGGAGGCTCAGGCCTTGGACTCAGTACCCTTGGAGGGCATGGGATTGCAGAGCACCACAGCCGGGAGAGGGAGCAGAGCAGCCGAGAGCGTCTAGCAGGGGATGGCGGCTCTTCCAGTGGAGGCAATGTTGGAGGGGGTGGCGGAGGTACTCAGTTTAAAAGCCGCAGTCAGAGCTTTAACACGGACACCACAACCAGCGGCATCAGCTCCATGAGCTCCAGCCCCTCCCGGGAGACTGTTGGAAACCCTGAGCATCCAGAGGCTGAACCCGACTCGTCTGACTGCGTGAGCCTCAACACAGTAGTGTCTGCCAAAACTGTCAAAACACTCTCATCCCTCACCCCCCAGTCCCAGACTAACCACATGTCCACATCCAAGTCCTCCACTGTCTCTCTGGTACCACCCGGGTCCTCCCACACGCTCCCCCGCCGAGCTCAGTCTCTCAAGTCCCCCTCAGTGACCACCATAAAAAGCCTGGCTGATTGCAGCTTCATGTACACCAGCCCGAGAGACGCACTGGGCTACGCTACGCTGAAGAGGCTGCAGCAGCAGAGGATACATCCATCTTTGTCACACAGTGAAGCGCTGGCTTCACCTGCCAAAGATGTGCTGTTCACTGACACCATCACCATGAAGAGTGGCAGCCTTGATTCCAGACTCACTCCTCGCAGGTAAGTTAGCACCACTGCAGGGATTATATGATAGAAACCAGACATCTTAACCTTATTCAAATGATGTTTGCTGCTGCATCATCGTATTAAAGAAAAACTCAAAACATGCTTTAATTTGTGCTGGCTTGCGCTTCGCTTTTGGTTGTTGTCTACCTTTGCAATGACAGATGGGGGGTGTCTCTTTTGTGCACCTTCTGCTATGTCTGTCAGGATATCAGATAGGAGGGTTACCTGTCCAGAACCCAGCGCCTTAGGTTCATACCGCAGGCTGTCCAGAACACTCGTACCGCGGTGGGTGGACCTAGCTTGTGTCCTCCTCAGAGCTGTAGCTTCTAGCACCAATCCAGACAGATCAATAAGTTGTTTCTGCGTTAATAGAGTACTAACAGCTCTTTGCCTACAGTTGATCTGCCATTGCTTTCCTGTTGTTTGAGTAAGTCCCATGTAGACTGGTCATTTTCTAGTGCCCCCCCTGTGACCCTAACTAAAAATATAAATGGCAAACAGATAGAGATAAGTGCCATGTTCTGTGTTAGAATATATTGTGTTTTCTAGTATAAAATGGATCATAATTGATAAGTCATGCATAGAAAAACAGTGGCGGGTAAGTTGAGTTAAAATCAGGACCAGAAAATAGGGAAATGTGAAAGTGTGAAGAATTGAGAAAAGAGCGAAAGCTCTTAACTCTCAACCTGTATATTAAACATTGTTCTTATCGACTGTGTATTGTACCTATAGAAATTAATTCATTTATTACTTTAAACCTTACACAGTGGAAACACAATGACTGTTGCCGCTGCCCTGGTGGCTTTCTGCAGTATGTCAGGCTTTAGAGACTATTAATGAGTTCCCCCCTCTGTTCTTTTATCCAACATTTTTTTTCCATTTACTCCCCACATTCCTTTTCTTTCCCAGCCTCTCCCCCCAGATCCTCTCACGCACTTCTCCTCTTGCCCTCCCTAGGTTTCTGAAAGCTCTAAGTTTTGCCTCTCTGGATAAAGAAGAACTACTCAGTCCCATCAACCAAAGCACCCTTCACCGCTGCTCTTCAGTGCGCTCAATGGTCTCCAGCGTCACCTTCGGGTGTAACGATGACTACATTGGCCTGGCGCTGCCAATGCACATCAATCACATGTTCCACATCAGAGACTCGGCCTACTTTCAGCAGAGGATCAGCCCACCATCAGAAGAGCGGAAACGCTTTCTTTTTGGTGACGGCGACGGTAACAGGAACTTTGCATCTAACAGAATTGCAAAGCTGCAAAAAGAAAGAGAGACTGATTTCTATTTGTGCTTCCCTCTGTAGGTGATCGTCCTGCCATCCCAGTACTGAAGCAGCAGTTTAGCATCTCCGAGCTGATAGTGCACCGAGGAGACACCCCGAACCACTTGGTGGGGTCAGAGGAGACAGGCCTGCAGGATCACACTGAAGAAAACTGCCTCTACTGCGTGGGAGCCATCGTCCTCGGATACCCCACCCAACCACAGATCAACAGCACACACACTCGTACAGGTAAGCTGACACGGACACATTCAGTCAATTACATGGATATGATTTGAACTCAATGGAGAATTCAGGGAATACCTTTTTTTAAAAAAAAAAATGTTTTCCTTGCCAGATTTTGTTGACTTTCCATCATGGGGAGGCCAGAGCGGCCATCGCCTGGAGGTGATGCCACAGTCAAAATTTTCTGGGGTGTCGGGCTGCAGCGATGCTGCTGTGTCACAAGGCTCAATCTGTAGCACACCTACACCTGGTGACATTGTCATTGGTAAGCTAAAGGAAAAAAATGCTGCTTTCCCCCCCAGTAGAAAGTCTACAGTCTCCCTAACAGCTAAGATGCATCTCCACATGTCTGCATGTCTTTAGTTCAAATCCTTTGTTGGACCATTTTCTCTTTCTGCCCCTGCTTCCTGTTATTCTAGACTGTCAACTGTCAAAATATATTAGAATGAGAAAGAAAATCTTTATTTAACTAGCAAAGCCTTTTTAGATTAAGCGTTCTTTGTGCATGAGTGTTCTTGTCACGATAGGCAGTCAAAATGAGACATGGCAAATGAGTCAAACTTTGTGGCCTGTGGAATATTCAGTCCTTAATATTTGATTATAATTTAGTTCTGTGGGATAAACAAATCTTATTGAAGACAGAAAATACAAAAGCACAAAGCAGCCCATTACTTCTATACATGACTCAGTATAAAATTCCCACATTAGTTATTGACAAACGATGGGAAATAAAACAAAGTTAAGATAGGGAAACATTTAACACTAGAACCAACAGAATTCCAACTTTAACCAAACTCCCAGAACTGCCCTGCAGCTCATTTTGATCCCATCCTGCAACAGCAGAATGTGCAAAGAAATCATTTTTTGAAAAGGTTAAGTTGTAAATAGATTTTCATCAAAATTTTCTAATTCTATGTAAGTCTTTAAGATTAAATCTTAGGGGTTTATTAGTTTTACAAATGTTTCAGAATTAGATCATTTCATTACAAATCATAATGGTAAAATATAATAAGTACAATAAACAGCACAGTAACTAACACATCTAAATAGCTTAACTATTGTAGAAGAAGTTAAAAATGAATTTTGGATAATGGGTAGCATTATTTACACTAAAATCGTTTGTATTACATCCACCCCCACACTGCTCTGCTCCTCAGGCCTGAAACTTGGCTACTCTGCTCCGGATTCCACTCTTTATTTGCTCGGATTAGTTCTCCATACTCTGGACTTTCCCCTCACTTCAGCTGCAGTTCCACTGCTGCTCTGCACAGCCAGCAACCAGCCCGGTTCCCCAATTGCATCCAATAACACACTCAGCCCCCACCCTCTGCCACGGCTCAGTATCATGTCAGCAACCCATTCAGCCCTGCAGTAATTAATCATGTTTTATCTAACTACAGTCGCCTTATCTATCAGTCACATCTCCCTAGCTCTGGCTCATTTTATAGCAGCCTTCATATCAAAATGTGTAAACAATATGTGTTGCTAGGCAATTTCCTTGGTGGTTCATAATTTTAACATTTAGGAAAAGTCATGAAATATGAGATTCCTTTTTTTTTTTTTTTTTTTTTTAAATTTAGAAACCCGCTTGGCTTTGTGAACATAAATAAAAGTATTTGTGTTCATAAAGCAGTGGAGCTATTTTTTTTTTTTTTTTTGCTTTTCTTACAGCACATATTAAATATTTGCTTGCTTCCCTCAGGTGGTAAGGCAATATCCGAAGACGGCCCCGCCTCTCGAGTCTTACTGAGGAAGGAGGTGCTCCGCCTCATCATCAACCTCAGCTCCTCTGTAGGAACCAAAGGTCACGAAACAGGACTACTGACGTAAGTAGTCAACTATGCTTTATGTATTTTGAAGTTGTTTTTCTAGTTCTCTAAAAAAAAAATTAATAAAATTTTTCTCTCTTTAGGATAAAAGAGAAGTTTCCATATGCGTTTGATGACATTTGCCTGTACTCTGAGGTTTCTCACCTCTTATCCCACTGTGCGTTTCGCCTGACCTCAAGACGTTTCATACAGGAACTCTTCCAGGACGTGCAATTTATGCCAGTAAGAGATCGTTTTAAACTTCATTTGAGTTTTCTAAAACAGACTGTGTATTTGTGCCTACATGTTTAATCATTTGTCTCTCCCCCCTCCCCCAGATGTTTGAGGAAGCAGAGGCAATCCTGACAAAACTACCAAAACCTGTTGAAGAGGATGTTGACCCTCCTCCAGAATCCTGATCATCCTATCCCCCCCTCCACCACCTATGTTCCTTGCACAGCTGCAGTCCCGGCTTCTTATCACCCTGAAAGGAAGGCAAAACTGAAATAATACGAGTTGTGGCTCTAAAGATGGGGGGGGGGAATGTTTTGGTGTTTTTCTGGTGGTTTTAAAAGAGCACCACAGCCAAGGAAAAAGAGGAGATGGTCATCAGTCACCTTACATACGAGCTGGAAACAAAGGACATCAGTATTTATAAAAGAAATGTAACCCGACACGCCTAATGCTGTCTCAGACTATTAAAAAAAGACAAAACGATGAAAAAAAAAAACAGGAAAATGGGGGAGAAGTTTAACCAAATACTGTTTTCAAATGGACTGGCGATATTGAGCAACACTCAGTAATACATCAACATAATGCTCAGTGACAAGCTGGATCATTAGGAAAAAGACTCGAGCTGTGTTTTTAAAAAAAGAAACTATCATTTTTTTCCCCCTCTCTTTCCAGAGGCGGCTGTTTTTTCTGTAATGAAATGAGAAGTCATGTCGTCGTGTCTGCCCAGTCGTTCCTCGGACCTTGCGTTATCTTCTTCGACAAAACACTACAGAGGGATCCTGCTGTTTTTAAAAACGTATCTGGAGCCTTCATATCCCACCCTGACTCGTGATCTGTTCTAGCCAGATATGTGCTTTTGCTTCTCTTGCCGCTCTACTTCCTACAACCTGTAGCCTCTTGTCAGCACAGGTAGCCAATTGCTTTTCTAGTTCTTATATCTCAGACAATCAAGCATCACTAGTATTCTGTTTTCTAAAGCATTATATCTACCACCCTTACACAGTACATGGGAAGAATAGCACGTAATTTATTGCTAGTTTATTCCATCCTTTACCTGCTAAGGACTTTTCATGGTTTTTCATCCATTGCATTTTTAGCGAGCTTCTCGGGAAGATCCTCGGAAAGATGCTTGAGAGATTTGTTGCAAATTCATTACCAAACTCTGCTCACACGTTTCCAAACTCTGCATAAACCTAGCAGTTGCACATCTCCATGCCTTCTTACCTCTGTGCTTCACCTCCACTGCATGTCCAACAAGCATGGCAAAGTTGTAATGTCACCTGAACGTGTTTCTTGCTTGTAAAACCTTTTTAAAAATAGGTTGCCATTACTTGCTGCCATTACGCTGTAGGAATATAATGACCCCTGGATTTGCCTCCACCGTGCAGTTTCACAGGGGGAATGCGAGCGATGACTAAAGGATTTGTAAAAGGTTTTCCAGGGAAACGAGGAGCTCGGTTTCCGTTGGCTTGTTTGTTTTTTTTTTGTTTTTTTTGTTTTTTTTTGCTCTACTGCTGCTATACAAATGGACTCATAGAGAGATGATTCATAGATCAGCTGAGTGATGTCAGATCCGATCTATTTATTATATGTCTGTACCATAGAGTGAGCTCAACCAGAGAAGAAAAAAAAGTTATTTATATTTTTTCCTCAAGACTGTATTATAATTTAAAAGTTTTTTCCTTTTCTTCTTTCCTTTTTTTTTTTTTTTTGCCTGAATTGTGGTTTCCCTTGTATAATGTGTACAGTATGTTTTGGGGGCATTGGTGACCTAAAGAAACATACAATCCTATCAAAGGGATGCATTGTTAATAAAACAAAATTCGAAATACCCAAAGATAGTTGATATTGTTTCTTTTTTTAATCTATCTGTTCTCATTGTTTACTTTATGTCTTCTTATCAGTCTACAAAATATGGTCAGATACAGCTGTAACTGAAGAAATATTTAAATTAGGTAAAAATCCTCAAAATAGGGTGGGTACATCTTTTACATATAGGAATGTTGACTTTTGATATCTTCTGGTATAAAAATATTTTATTTTTATAACGTTTCTCAATAAAAGACAAATTTGTAGCCCCGTTGGGTGGGCTGTAGGAGGTCCTTTACAAGGGTTCGAATCCCAGCCAGGGCATGCATCCAGTAATGGCCCCCAGGCTAGGCCCCCCATGCTACCCAAACCTACCTCATGAGTAGGGTTGCAACGGTATGAGATTTTCACGGTATGATAACCGTCTCAGAAAATACCGCGGTATCACGGTATCACCGTATTTCACATTATATATATATATATATATATATGGATATATATATATGTGTGTGTGTGTGAAATACGCTGATATATATATACACTCTTAGAATTAAACATCCTGCATTTAAAATGCTCAGTAAAATTATGTATCACCATAAAAAAAATATTTAATATCTGACAAACTGAGCCTGGGTCAGTGTCTGATCAACTACTGTTGACTGCTTTATAACAC
>JAVDPK010001284.1:17215-51919 GCA_034780415.1 Cichlasoma orientale | reverse complement strand
TTTTTTCGCATATGAAGCACAAAAATTCACATCACAATTTTTACCTGAAAAATTAGCAAATTTTCATCAGCTTGAAACATTTTTCCTGATGTCATTTTTGAAGAAAAATAAAATTTTATATTTTATTTAATGTGTAGAGGAAAAAGTTGCTGTTTTCTGACCATTCAAATCACATTGTTGATTAAAATGATTTTTAATTCGGTTCGGCCCGCGACTCAGACTGTGTTCAATTTTGGCCCTTCATATGATTGAGTTTGACACCCCTGATCTAAATTATACCCAAACACATAATGCTGCACTCAAATTCAGGTCGCGTGAACATGACATAACATTAATCAGTGAGTTTAACATCAGCAAATTTTGATAACTATAAAGTAACTATCGCTCTCTGTTCATGAACACCAATGCTCTTTAACTTTGCCTATTTAGACCGTCCAGTTAGCTGCATTAGTTGCAGCGGTGTTGTTAGTGTGTGCTGCTCACGCCTTGCAATTCCTGGCTTTTGGAGCCATCACCTGCCTGCACCGCTCATACTGTGATGTGGGATTGGAGTAATGGCGCTAGGGGTCCTTTGAATTTTTGTTCATTTAAAATACTCATTTGAAAAATAATAAATCATAAATTCCTAAAATAAATTATAATCGGTTGAACAAAAATGTGTTATAAATCACATTTTATAGTCAGTATTCCTGTTTTCGGTGAAATGGCTGTTGTAACTGCAAAGCCTTCAGCTGATCAGACATCTGTTTCTCCTGTCTCAGCTTCTTCTCGTTGGCTCCCGGTTAAATCTAGAATTGAATTTTTAAAAAGTCCTGTATAATCAGGTCCCATTATATCTTAAATACATGGCCAGGAGAGGAGCCTGACAGCTCTGACTTTGGATTCAGGAGACAGACACCCTCCCTACTTTCCTTTTTGATAAAGCATCGGCTGGATCAGGTGAACCTGAACATCTCTTAGTTGTACTGCAATCGGGCTGCTTGGGGACCTCCCGTGATGCACTCAGCAGTTCTTCTTCACTCCCCAAGCATTTATATGCTGCTACTACAAATCAGTAACTTTTATCTTCTTTGGTTTGTCTCTGTGCTTCTCACCCCTGGCTGATGAAAGCAGATGACTGCTGTTCCCTCAGCCTGGTTCTGCTGGAGGTCTCTCTGTTAGAGTGCCTCCTCATGGAGGATTATCAGCTTGCTGGGGTTATCTTTCCAGTATTGGAGGGTCTTTACCTTGCAATACAAAGTGCCTTGAGGTGACTGCTGATGTAAATTAGTACTGTGTCAATAAAAATGGATGGAACTGAACTGTAATCCATGAAGAGCTGTAATATTGCTGTTTCCACTACCAGTATGAAGCCAGATTTGGGTATTAAGCAAAATACAGCTGAAAACATGCAAAAAGTACTTAATATACATCCATAAAACAATGAATAATAAAAAAAAATGACTACACAAGCCCAAGTTTCTCACTTAATTTCTAAGTGCAACCTCTCAGTAAGACTTGGTTTCATGCAGCTTGAAAGCTGACAAAAAATAGACTTTCTATAAATTGTAATGAGTTTTAATTTGAATTATAACATTTATTATTTTTCAGTGTTTTGTTGATCAATAAACCTGATACTTGATGGCTGCAGAGTTTGTTTTTTTGCTGGACGTGAGCTTGACGGAATAGGCGTAAAAGTCACTGCGGCACTGGAATCAGAATTCGGGTGACTAAAATCAGTATTTAATACCAGAAACACAACTCTTTACTCTGATCAAAATGATAAACATCACACTATTGTGCAGATGCTGGATTTAGTCACTTTTGTGTGTAATCCTGAGCTTGTTGAGGGAATTTTGCGCTCAATAAACCAAATCCTTTATTTAGGGAATCAGGAATTTATTCCAGAAAAGTTAACATATTCAGGACTTTTCTACCCCTATGAAAATACATTACTGTGAGGAATAAAGTAAAACACATGGCTCATTTGGAGAGTTTTTACATTTCAGAACTAAAAATAAATCAAAAGTACAAATAGGCAGGTACAAAAAAATGACATGCAGTTTCCCAAGTTCAAAAGTTAACACTAGCCAAACATAAAAGTACAGTGAGTATGAAAGGAGGAAGGGAAAAAAAATGTTGCACATGATTCAAAATCTGCGTTGTTTATTGGGAGGTCCATAATCTCCGGGGCCTGGGAGGCCTCTGGGGAAGCCACCCTGACCTCCTCCTGGCATGCTGTTGTTACCTGGCCCTGGCAACATTGGAGAATTCTCTGCAGCCAAGCCAGGAGTACCAACAGGGCCTGAACTGCCACCCAGAGAGTTTCTGTTCATGGGCATCCCATGACCACCCATGTGCATCCTCATGTCTTGCTCCCTATTCTCAGAGAAGTTGCCCCTGAAACCCTCCTGCTGCCTCTTCATTATTTCCTCATTGCGCAGCCTCATCTCCTCCTCTCTCCTGCGGCGTTCTTCCTCCTGCCGGAGCTCAGCCTGTTTTCTCTTCTGCACCTCCTGACTGTGGAGCTCCTCCATCCTTCGCAACTCTTCCTGCCGCCTCAGCAAGTCCTGCCTCATCAGCATCACCTGATGCTCGTGTCTGGCCGCCTCCATCTCAGCCTCCAGCTTCTCCTGTGCCTCCTTCATGTTGCGGTCTACCATCTCATACTGCTGCTTCTCCATCTCCATCAGGGCCTTCCAACGCATTGCATACTCATACTCAAAGGAGCCAGGCTGAGCAAATCGTGGTGGCTGCTCACGCTCTTTGTGATACTGCTGGTTTTTGTTGATCAACTTATCTGGTAGTCCTTCCTCTTCATCAAACTGTTCCATAGGTTCCACTGTAACAGGCCGGGGGAAAGCTGTGAGAAGATAGGCACCATCACTGCACTTATCCAAAGCTTTCCTTGCAGCTGGCTTTGAGGTGAACTCCACTATACCCTTCCCCGTAGGCCTCCCTCGGTCATCCACTATGACCACAGCTCTTTCAATCTGACCAAAGACAACAAAGGCCTCCTCCAGGAGCTCGTTGGACACAAACTCTGGCAGATTCTTCACAGTTAAAGCAGCTCCGTGTGTTGCAAACCTCACCCGGATGGGCCTGCCTCTGAAGGGAGTATCATCCAGCTCGGCTCTGGCGATCTCTGCTATGATTCTCGTTTCGAGCCTGATAAAGCCGAAGCCTCTTTCCTTGTTAATAAATATTTCACTGGCTTTCCCATACTTGGCGAACAGCTTTTCCAGATCCTCCTCGGTAACTCCCGTTGGTAAGTTACCTACAAACAGCCTGCTCCGCTGGGTAAAGGTCTTCTCCCCGGGCTTCCTGAAGCTCTGCAGGTCTAGGGTTAAGGCCTCGTTGAGGCTGGTCGGCTCGCTGGGCTCCGGCTGCTGCCCGTTGCTGTTTGTTCCTTCGCTTTTCAGCTGCTCTCCCGGGCGGTTTGGGCCGCGGTTCTGCTGGGGGCCTCTGTTTCCTTGCATTTTCACAACGGATTTAAAATCTGAGTTAAGTAAATGGCTTCTTAAAAACACAGAAACTCTGTGCAAAAGATAGCGCACAAAGAGCTCTGAAAATGGCGAAGGTACGTGCTATCGCTACGCTATTGTGACCTCATTTCAACGCGACATAGCTTATGTGCGACGGTACAAGGGAAAAAAAGCAGAAAAAATATGCAGTCATTTGAAAAACTGTGTAAAACGGCGTGAGGGTATATAAATAAAAAGCCTACTACAAAATGTTTTAAATATATATCTTTATTTTTTTTTACCACTCGAATTTGGTTGGTTAGGTTTGTTGATAGAGATTTTCTCACTTCTCGCGATAGTACGCGTTCGCCAGTAGAGAAACGGTGACCGGTGAGCGGGCGATTTCGCGGGAATTATTCATTTTGCTCGCTTACTACTGAAAAAAATCTGGGATATCTGAATATATCAACTCACACTTGATTTTAAAGGAGCAACAACTGAAGTGTGAACGTCTTTTTTCTCCGGTAGGGTCGTTATACTTGTTAGTATTAACCTTATTCTCATGAAAAGTTAGCATGTTTTGGAAGACCTCAGACAACTTTACTTGCTCTCATCAGGCTATGCTTTAAATTGGTAGCCTGTTAAATTTAAGCTAAATCTATTTCTACCCCTCCTCTGTCTCTATTCAGGTCATGTTCTCAGACTTAAGTGTCCAGAAGGAGGGCTCCTCTCTGCTCTGCCGCCCTGCCTCCGAGGACCAGGGTCCGGTGTTTGAGAGGATGTCTCTGGCTTATAGTCCCTGCTCTCAGCGCTACACGGTCGGGGAGCGGAGCTTCAGCCGCCAGTATGCTCATATTTACGCAGCACGACTCATGCAGATGAGGCCTCTGCTGTCAGAGAGAGCTCAGCAGAAGTGGGGTATGCTCAGAACAATCTTGCCTACATCTGGGACACTGAAGCATTTAAACTGCATTACTTAATCTGTTTTTTTTTCTGTTTCTGTAAGGATCCGATGTGGTTATCAGGAAGCTGTGTGATCTAGAGACAGGGGAGCAGTGTTGCATTGTTGGGACTTTGTTCAAGCGCATGGACTTGCAGCCATCTATTCTGAAGGAAATCAGTGAAGAGGTTGGCAGTAGTGCTAAATTCACTTGAATATACTACGAAAAGTGAAAACAGCTGCTGCTTTATGTTTTACATTTTTCTTTTCCTTGCCCCTCAGCACAACCTCCTGCCTCAGCCTGCACGAGCTAAATACATTCATGAATCAGATGAGCTGATTCTAGAGGATGAACTCCAGAGGATTAAACTAGACGGGAAAATTGACAAAGACAAGTGTGTCACAGGTCGGTAGTTTTTCAGGATGTCAGCATCACATGAGTTGAGAGAATGTATGATTTTAATGTTTGTATTTCTTGTTTTCTTTCTTAGGTAGTGTCATTGCAGTATATGGTGCTGAGAGGAACGATGGGAAGTTTACAGTTGAGGACTTTTGCACAGCAGATCTCCCTTTGCAGACAGAAAGACCTGCACTTGACTCTGACAGGTATCAAAACACACCTAGACTGTGTAAATCCTTGCCTTTGTGATCAAAGACATTAATTGCTTTGTCTTTCTTAATACAGGTTTGTGCTCCTGGCCTCAGGCCTGGGTCTTGGCAGTACTCATGCTGACAGCATGCTGGGTTTACAGTTGCTTGTCGACATGGTAACTGGTCAGCTTGGTGACCTCGGTGAGCAGAGCGGTGCAGCAATGATTTCCAGGGTTCTCCTGGCTGGGAACCTCCTGAGTCAAAACATCCAGGACAAGGATGCATCAACAAAGGTGGAAAAAATTGTTAACCTTGCCATAAAGTCATAATGTTTCCAAAAAGTCACTTATGTAAACTTGTTTACTTAAAACATTAAGAGAAACTATTTTAATCTTTTTTTAACTTATTTTTTCTGCAGGCCAAGTATCTCACTAAAAAGACTCAAGCTGGCAGTGTGGATGCCATTCGTTTGCTGGATGAGTTGCTGCTTCAGCTGGTGGTGAGTCTGAAAATTGTGGCACAGTTTCCTTTAATAATGAATGTTTATGTTATGATTCATAACCTGCATGAGAGATGGAGAAGTGTACTGGTACCGATTTTTATAAACAAGGAAGATGTACGGTGGCCCTGAGAGGTCAAACACATTGCAGCTTAAGAAAACAACAGCAAATAGAAAAATGCTGCAAAAGCACAAATACGCACAAAACACAACGTTTTTTGCACCCCTGCTTTTCTGTTGTGTTTTGTGTGCTGTTGCAGCATTGCTGTATTTGCTGGTGCTGTCTTAAGTTGCAGTGTATTTGATCTCTCAGGGCCACCGTAAAGATGTGCAGAGCTGTAGTAACTACAGCTGTACCGCGAAGATATGGGAAAGAGTTGTTGAAGCTGGTTTAAGGAGCGAGGTGATGATCAGTGAGCAGCAGTATGGCTTCATGCACAGAAAGAGCGCTACAAATGCAATGTTTGATGGAGAAGTACAGAGAAGGTCAGACGGAGCTGCACTGTGTCTTTGTGGCTCTAGAGAAAGCATCTGATAGGGTGCCAAGAGAGGAACTGTGGTACTGCAGGAGGAAGTCAGGGGTGGCAGATGGGTTCAAGGTGTGGGTGGATTACATCAGGGATTGGCTCTGAGCCCTCTCTTGTTTGCAGTAGTGATGGACTAGCTGGCAGATGAGGTAAAGCAGGAGTCTCTATGAACTGTGATGCTCGCTGACAAAACTGATCTGTATTGAGATTAGGGAGCAGGTGAAGGTATGCTTTGGAGACAAGAAGAATACAAGTCAGTAGAAGCAGAGGTAGTGAAGATGAGTGAATGCCCGGGGTCAACCATCCAAAGTAATGGACAATGCACGAGAGGTGAAGAAGAGACTGCAGGCATGGTGGAGACAAGCTAGTCATGCTGTGCTATGATATATGGTTTGGAGATGGTGGCACTGACAAAAAGACAGGAGGCAGAACTGAAAATAAGATTTTCATTGGGAGTGACCAGGATGCAGGCTTAGAAATTAGTATATTAGAGGGACAGCTCAGGTTGAGAGGTTTGTAGACAAAGTTAGAGAGGCTGAGATGATGCTGATTTGGACATGTGCAGATAGTGGATATATTGGACAAAGGGTGTTAAAGATGGCGCTGCCAGGCGGGAGGAAAAGAAGACCACAGATTGCCATGTTAGTATAAGGCTGTAATTGTTATCTTGTGCTTCATGTTACCGCATCCTGCTGATTAAGGCCTCAGTTCCTGTGGATGTAATGCCTGGCCAGTACGACCCCACCAACTACACCCTCCCACAGCAGCCGCTCCACCGATGTATGTTCCCGCTGTCGTCTGTTTACCCCACACTACAGCTAGCCTCAAATCCCTACCAGGCCAACATAGATGGAGTGAGGTAAGCAGTGTTCACACACATCTTGTTAATATTTAGTCTTAACTGCAGATATGCTTATGACTGTGTTTTTGCTTGTTTCCTTGAAGGTTCCTCGGTACATCAGGACAAAATGTCTGTGACATTCAGAAGTACAGCAGCAGGGACAGCCACCTGGAAATATTAGAGGAAACGCTTCGACTCAGACACCTGGCCCCTACGGCACCCGATACACTAGGTTAGTTGATGCGGAATAACACACAGAGCTTCTGGTAAATCTAAGCACAATATTGATTTATTCACACAATTTTCTCTGAATTGCTCAGGTTGTTACCCATTTTACCAAAAAGACCCTTTCATTTTGGAAGAGTGTCCCCATGTTTACTTCAGTGGCAATGCCCCTGCTTTTGACTCCAAGCTCATCAAAGGTTGGTGTACACAGAAGAAACTTTGAGGATGTTATCTCATGGTCTATTTTAAGCCACAAGTGTACTCTTTGCACAGATTTCTTGACTAACGTGTGCTAATGTGTTACGGTTTGTCATCTTCTCATCCTGCCAGGTCCGGATGGCCAGGAAGTCCTTTTGGTTACTGTTCCAGAGTTCAGCAGCACACAGACGGCATGCCTCATCAATTTACGCACTCTTCAGTGTGAGCCAGTCAGCTTTTCTGCCTTCTCTGCAGATGAAGATGAGGAAAGTGAGATGAACATCAGCCACTGAGGACACAACTGGTGCTTATTTAGGCAAATTTCTTTTGGCCACAGGAGGATCAAATGAACTCCAGGCCAAAAATCACAATCCTTGCTACAGAGAAGCTTTCCAATAAGATAAACTTACCTCGTAGGTTTCTTCTGGTGTTTCTGTTAAAATAATTTTTTCATTAAACAAAGAAAACCAGCACTGATATCCCACATGAATCGGGTGCTTAAAAAAAGAGAGAAGAGACCTGTGTTTTTTTAATAAGAAGCCTTTATTTGAAAAATAACTCTTCTAAACCAGCTGTAAAAACACGACAAAAAAACTCTGCACTCCTTTATCTGTTACCAGCCTTTCCCACATTTACTGACTGTTCATACTGTAAAAATATTTCTGCCATAGGTGAGGATGGTGTAAATAATTCAGCTATTTTGTTTTTTTTATGTGCGTCCACAATAAACTTCTTTTCATGAAGCATTTATAGAAATGCATGAGTTAGAGAATGCGGTGTGAACTTTCAAACGGGAAAAAAACCCCAAACATTAATGAAATGGCTCCATTTCTGTGAAGAGACATTATTTCAAGTGTTGATTAACAGATGTACTATTTTAATATATTTAATATTCTGTATATTCCCTTTGCTTATGTTGTACGAAGACAAGATCCCTAATTTGATTCTTCAGCCAGTTCTAAGTACAACACAGCAATGTGAACTACAGTTAAGAGAGGACAGTTGTTTACTGAAACAAACCACGTGTCTTTTCTTTAATAGTCATCGATCTTGTACTCGTAATCCAGGATGGAGTCTGTGAGGCCGCCGGGAGTCGAGGACTGTCCCTCTTCTGTGAGCCAAGAGTCATACCAGGATGTAATGGCCTCTGTTGTTGTGGGAATTCTGACTGTCGTAGGGGGCAGTGTTGTCGTTATCATTGCCGTTGTCGTCGATGTTAACTTCATGAATTTCTGTTGGCGAAGACGACGGATGCGAGCAATCCTGAGCCTCCGCCGCTGCTCAGGGCTGAGTCGTGAATTTGGGGAATACCCGTTACTGCCAGGGACACGCCTCTGGCCATTGTTGACTGTGGGTTGCTGTACTCTGGTGTTGCTGTAGGCAAGTCGAATTGGCTTGTTGCCATGGAGAGCCATAATCTGCAGAGAATTTAGAAAAATTATACTTTACTGAGTACTGCCGTAAGATGCACACGAGGGATGGTGTCACTTCACAGTGGCAGAGTCTCACCTGTTTAATGCGGTCCCAGTTGGACTTGGCCAGGTTGAAGCTGCAGGCAGTCGCACCTGACTCATAGCCCACCACACAGAGTTTGGTCACAGGGGAGAAGCCCTCAGCTCGAGCAGTCACGCGGTACTCCCCAGGGTTAAGCAGACGCCAGTAATCCCCTGTTGGTGCTACAGTGGCAAACAGTGGCATTAAGCACAGTTTGTGCCATGTTACATTTTATTGCATGCTGAACGATGCTGTGAACAGCATCAACTGACCTGTGGTGACGTCATGATTTATGCCCTCAATAGATATAGTGGCGTTTGCAATAGGATTCCCCTGCTGATCTTTCACGATCCCTCTAATGCCACGATGCACCTAAAATACAGAAATGGTTACATGAGTGAAGGATGCAAAGATCAAGCTACTGTTGCTGAGTAGCAGACCTCTACGGCTGCTCAGGAAAATCAGTAGTTTCATTTTTTTTTTTCACGAGTGGATTTTAGAGTAAAATTGAGCCCAAGTACATTGGGAAAAATGTTTTTTATGCTTAAGTTAGTTTTGGTCATTATTATTACATTTATTAATCTGTAAAATTATTCTTTACAAAAAAAAAATCATATTTTCAAGTAATGATTATTTTCTCATCTTCTTTTTTCACTCCCAGAAGGATAACTTGTCATTTTCACTGATTGACTTCAGCTATTAGGTTTGTTTAAACTGTCATAAAGTGGAATCGGACGGAGCCCCATTAGGGTGGTCAGGTCTCTCCGACTATCACTGCAAACTTTGCATATTGTTACTTCTGTACTTCTTTAAAGTTTGTCAGCCGTCAGGGGGGCCCCCAAGCAGTTGCCTGCCTTGCCTGGTAGGACGCAGTGCCTCTGACTGAAAGCGGTATTCAAAAGAACTTAATTTATATAGCCCAAACAAACATTTGCCTCTGCGAACTACAACCTATGACATTCTCTGTCAGTAGACTCTCAAAGGACAAATATGAGGATAAAAGAGCAACTCCTGCAAAAGCAATACAGCAGGGATCACTTATCAAGGATGGACACACTTGAATAAAATTGTGTGTAGAAAGGAGGGATAACTGCAGAATCACAATACTTGAAATCACAGTTTTGGAAGTGCTTTTATTATTATCAGTAATGTAAAAAATAAATATATTCAGCAGGATGTTGAGTAGTCTTTCCACTGCAGGCTGAAGCACAGTCAGGTTAGGTTGCAGTTTGTGTTTGTTTGTGACTGACCTGCTCCATGAAGGTGAGCATCGCCTCTCTGTTTTTCTCCCACTCATACGCAAGCTCACTTTGATGAGGGAACTTGTCACATCCCAGGAAAATGGACAACTCAAAACAGTTGGTGTGCAGGTAGCTGAAGTCATTCATACCTGGAGGGAAGATCAAGAGCATGTACTACAAATACTGTCCACCAGGGTGTGCTTAAACATATACAGGCACTTAAAGCCACTGGTCTACTTACTGCCTGTGACTGGCTTCCATTTGGCCCGGTTGATGATTCCGATTCCCCCTCCTGCTGTGTCTCCGTGGCAGGATCCGTGATGGTTGTTTGTCATGGCCAGGTGTGTGGAAGCGTAGGAGACAGCCAGCCACCTGAAGAGGGATTCGTCTGCAATTACCCGGGGCTCATCTTCAGGCTCAGAATAATGGTAGCCAGCACTTCTTCCTCTATCATCCTCTTCTTCCTCTCTGTGCCCATAACCCTGGTTGTAGGAGTGTTCGTAGCCGTGTTCGTAGCCATGATCATAGCCATGGTCATAGCCAGGGTCACGGCCAGGGTCGTGAACCTGGTTATGGTCGTATCCGTGACCCTGGTTGTGGTCGTATCCGTGACCCTGGTTGTGGTCGTATCCGTGACCCTGGTTGTGGTCGTATCCGTGACCCTGGTTATGGTCATATCCGTGACCCTGGTTATGGTCGTATCCGTGACCCCGCCACTCCTCTTCTGGCTCTGCATATCCCCTACTTCTCCAGTCTTCCACTGGCTCCTCATGGTAGCCCCTTCCCCACTCTGTTACATCAAAACTTTCATCCTCATACCTGTAAAAATGATTCTAGTTGAATTATTAAGCACTATTTTGGTGGCTCGCAGAGAGCTGTGTGAGAGAATGTGTGAGGGAAAATGAGCATTTGTGTGTAAAGCAACAGAAACAGCAACAGAACACAGATAGGGTAGAAGACAAGTCATACTGTCTCTTCGTGCGGCTGTGGGGTTTTTGGCTCTCGGCAGGCTTGCTGAGACGTAAGCTGTCATAAGGATAGGCCACAATTCTCTCCCCACCCTGTAAGTTTGCGCCCAACACAAATGGATAGCTTTTCATCCAGGAGATTATGGCCCTGGTTTCCACAGCAATCTGGAACAAAAGCAGGAAGATCAAGATCGCACACACAGAGGATCACAATCTCATGTAACATAAATTTCTTGCTGTTTACCACTACCTGGTTATTACAAAGGTCTTATTTATATATATATATATATATATATATATATATATGCACACAAGACCTTTTATTTATCTATCCATCTATCTCTATATAGATATAGAGAAAGAGATAGATTTAAAAAATGAAAAAGAAATACACTTTTCTTTACCGAACTATTAGATTCAAAGTTCTCTGGTATAGGAACGTGATGGTTGGGGGTGAGTTTGGGCACCATGCCCTTATCTTCAGCATCCCACAAGATCTTATTCAGATCAGGGAAGTTCTGGAAGATATCAAAGCCCTCATTGGTGAAGTGCCCGGTGGTCCAACTACTCAGCTCTGATCCCTGCAGGGAAGAAATTGGGTAAAGGAAGCCCAATATGATTCACAATACTTTCCTGCTTTAGCCTGTAATTTTTTTTCTCATTAATTAATTAATTTTTACACGGACCGCTTCAAAAGCTTCCTCCTGTCCATCAGGGTTGAGCGAGGGGACCAGGTGGATGCGTATTCCCTCCACCAGGCGCTGGGCTCTGGGGTTTCTGTCTTTGTACTCTTTGCACAGGTACTGCATGAGAAGCAGGATCATCTCCCGTCCCACGGCCTCGTTTCCATGGAGACCTGCCGTGAAGCGTAACTCTGGCTCACCTGTGGGGACAACCGGGCGAGACTGTAATTGTCTGTCAGCCGTAATCTGCTGCTGTCCGCCTGGTGTTTATTAGGATTTGCAGGATACAACAGTGGTGCCATCAAGACCCGGCATAATTTCAACCAATCAGCATTCCAGACTGTTTGAAGTGCTGCACACTGCAGCATTTCTGTTGTTATACTGCACATTACAATAAAAACACCTCTATCTGCCTGTTTCCTGGTTGAGTTCCCACCTATTTCATGCTCTGTGGGGTTGCCTGAGATTATCATGGCAACGATTTCCTTTCCCTTGGAGCTGCGGCCCAGGCTGTAGATGGTGGTGATGTTGGGGCACTCCTCATTCACTGACTTCATAAGCTGAACAGGTGAGACAGTGGAAACAGTCAATGTGCAAAGGGCTGTACTTCATTATATTACACATAATAAAGCAGATGGTTAATGATGACTAATATGTTACGGTGGAAAGGTCTTGTTGCCCTCTGGTGGTTGAAATGAAAAACTGAGATGGAATGAAGCTGCAATTTATATTAAAACATTTAAAGCAGACCTCCTGGTTTAATTGTTCCTGAAAAGCTAGGAATTTAAGCGGAATTCTATCAGCCAGCAGGGAAACTTACATCAACCATCTCTGAGTAGCTGTGGTGTTTGAACTTCAAGTAGTCCACTGGAGTCACTTCATTTTGCCTGTACAGAACATTAACTGGATCTGTTTGGAAAAAAGAAGCAAGAAAAAATGATCCATTTCCTGTGTTTAAGTGTGTGTGGGTGTGTTTGTGGCCACAAGACTCACCAGGCAGGGGGCAGCCTAGGACCTCCAGCCTCATACAAAGAGAGCCATTCCAGCTCTGTGGGATAATTCGCATGTAGCGGGCCACCACAGGCTCTGCAAGCTGGTTCATCACTGGAACATCCTTATCACTGTTTCCAAAAAACAACTGGACAAGAGGAGATATGTGAATCAGGGGCAGAGGAAGAAGAGTGCATAGCTGGTGCTTGAGAAAGTGGCACTGTTTGAGGTGAACTCACCCAGTCGGCGTATCCATCATGGATGGTGGTCCACTCTCTGCTGTCATTGCTGAAGGCCAGCAAGTAGGATGTCACGTAGTCATTCCTGAAACAAGAAGTGGGCAAAGTGTTGCATGCTGAAAGGTAAAATGAAGCGTGTTTATCTCTGCCTGTCTGTTCGTGTCTTACTCGCTTAAAGAGTCCCGTCCCTGAGTAATGACTCCAGTGAACTCTGTCTCCCTGCGAGCATCTACCTCAAACCAGTGGATACTGTCCTCTGAATTTGCGCACCACGCTCCACCTCTCCTGTTGTCCTCATCATCGGAGCCCTGGGAACCACAGAGACCAGAACACAATGCTACTGAACCCTTTAACCCTTTTAATGTCTTGAGTGAAAAGCAACACGTCTACTTTTGCATGAATTAAAAGAAAAATTTAGAGCAAAAAAAAAAAAGAAGCTGTGTGTGTTTCAAGCAATTTAAATACCGAGCACTTCAAAAGATTCTTCAACTAAGATAAGTAGGAACTGCCACAGCAGCTACTGGAAGTGACAGACTCAGCAATAACAGTATTTTTCAGTGTCGCTGGAAGCTGGTGGTTATTTCAAGACCTGCTAGTAAGTGTATGGTCCTGCGCTGATTGTTGTGTACCTGCATGTTTAGGCGCGCCCTCTGAGGTGCGAAGTGATACTGAGACATAGAAGAGGCTGAAAGCTGATCTGGCTCAATCTTATGGGACTCCATCCCCAGGGGAGGACACTCTGCCAAGTAGAAAGAGAACATTTAAATAACGTGTTGATTACAGTCAGCAACGCTTATGAATATTTTCCAGATCTGAACAGATGCTGACTTACTCTTTGGCTCTTTGAAGACACGCGGCCTGTTCCTGGCTCTCTCCTCTGCCTCCTTTAGCTTCTGCGCTCTCTCTATCCGAGGCCAGAGAAACAGTCTTAATTCAAAATAAATTTCACTGTCTTTTTCTCTGCCCAGAAAGGATCAGGGAACTCAGTATTACTTTACAATTTATTTATTTATTTTTATCCTCAAGAGGACCTGGAGGGGCTGAAGAAAAAAAACAAACCACCAGATGTTATGATTTAGCTCCCAGTCCAAGTCTGCTCTGAAACTATCATCATCGTCATCATCAGCCTGACCTGGACTTTTACGGTGGAAGAAGAGTCTCTCACATATGGTCATTATTCTTATTCTGACACATATTGGAGTGTAATGCTGGTTGCATGGCTGACAGTGGGAATGTGAAACATGTTGTAAGCTCACATTTACGCAGTATCTGTAGATACACATGCTGGCGTTACAGAGGACTGCGTCGACTCTCAGAAACCTCTGAATTTATGCTTCAAGTCTGCAAAAACGTTTCACCTTAGAGCTAGTCTGGGGCAAACCGTGCACACAGGAAGTGTCCCATTAACACCAGTCCTGGTGGTGTTATATATCATTTACCCCTCAACCACCAGAAAGCTTCCTTTCACACAGCAGACACGTGGCACTCCTTTGTTGTCACTCCTCTTCATCCCTCACTCAAATCCAATGCCGGCACGTCCTTCTTAGCTGATCTCACGCGCTTCGCTTTTGGTCCAGCCCATAAGAGATTTCTGAAGTCTTTACAGCCCTAATCTCCATTTTATTTTGGTAAGGTGAACTTTTGCCCCTGTCATGCAAGTTAAAACAAGTGCCAGAGACCCAGACATTTGTATGCATGGAAATAACATCTGCGTTCTCTTAGTAGGAGAGAAAATATGATTGAGGGGAGACAACATCATTGTTAGTACTTTTCCACTTAGGACACGAGCCATGCTCTTTGCTTTGACAGGATTGTGCACTGTGGTGCTAATAACACAAAGCAGAATCACACATGGGTCTTCTTACCTCTTTCTTCCCTCTCCCTCTCTTTTGCCGCTCTTTCTCGCTCTCTTTCTACCCACTTTTCATCGACCCCATCTTCTTTTCTCTCTGAAAACAACAACAACAAAAGAAGAAAGAAACTCTCTCATAATTTTATAGAGATGGCAATAATTACCACAGAACCACGCACAGTAGTGTACTGCATATGCGTGCCTCTTTTTGTGGTTTTGCAAGTCATTAAGAAATGTAAACAGGTCATCAAGGAACACTTGAAAGCCATTGACCCGACTGTTGTTTATCCCTTTCTTGCTGTTTGCTTTATTGGCAGGAATATTGTGACTAAACCAATAATAGAAAACATTTGGGTATGGATGTGATTCACATGTGTGTGGGTGAGTGGACACATACTCATCCCGTATTCGTCGTAATCATAATACCAGGTCCCCTCGTAGGGCGCAGTGGCTGTGGGCTCCTCTGTGTAAAAAAAAACAAACGCAGTTAGACGACTCGTTCAGTCAGTCAGAGGCGCCGCGACTTTACAAAGTGAAACTTTATGGGATTAAATACAAACTTTTACAAGTTAGCAGTGCCCTGATTTAGTCAACCACAACAGTAGGGCTCTATTTTGATGCTACTGTGATGCCTGCCATGTAATGAAGTTGTTAAATCTTCAATCCCCCCATTTACAAGAATCATAACTTGGCTGGGATCTGATGACAGGGCTTGTTGTTACTCTACAACAAAACTATGGAAAGTTTTGTTGCCTGTGTGGAGGGAATAAACCCACCCACTCCTGTGAGGAAACTAGGGCAGGTCAGCTCATAAATTCACTACAGTGTTGCTCCCAACACTGTGTTTCATCAGTATTTCTGATGAAACACTTAAGTAGGGGATATTTCATTTGTATCTTAACTCTTAATAGAGATTTCTCACTGAAATTTGAAATTTTGTCATATTTACTGGAGGATGTCAATTCATTTATAACATCTTTGAAAGTCAGTGGTCACCTGGTAGAGTCTCCACTTCAATTTCTGGGATGACCTCTTTACCATCAGGTGATGGTCCCCTGTCTGGCACCTCATCTGCAGCAAGAATTTAAAAGGTCAAGCCGAGAGGTCACTTAAGTGTAACAGACAGAGGAGTAGGAGAATATAACAAGACAAGGCAGAATGGCCAAGTATGAGTGAATCAGTGGAAATGCTGGAGGAGCATAGGTGCTGTACAGTATTCTGGAAACACAGCGTAATGACAGCCTGCCATTCCAACCCAGATGAGTGTCACAGGGTTGAACACACTGTTTCCAGCATGCATTTGATCCTGCGGGAAAAAGAGTTAAGTCCTCTGTTCTGCTGACTTCAGCTGGAAGAAATAAGAGCAGTCATAAAAGTTTTCTGCATTATGTCTGAAAATCTGACCCAAAAGATTACCAGATATCTATTATTAAACTTTATTTATCAGAAATTTGCATGCTTTCTTTAGCTGTGGAGCCACTTAAGAGCATACACCAACCACTGAGTTAACTGAGTGTCCAGCTGATTAGTCACTGAACATCCTATTCCTAATCCCTTATCCAAATAAGGGATTGTGAGGGGCGGGAGCCTTTCCCAGTCGACAGCGGACAAAATGCAGGGTACACCTTGTCTCTGTAAACATATATCTCATACTTTTAAATAAATGTTTTCTTAATTCATACTTAGTTCATATAGTATGTTGCATTAGGGAAAAAAACATGAGGAAATTGAAGGATTTTATTTTTATATAAATTTGCAACATAGATGATTTCAGACCACCGAGCACTATCAAAAAAAGCCATCTTCTCTATCAATATTTTTAAAAAAATGCACTGAGCCACTTTAACCACTCCCTGCAGTTCTGGTGTTAATACAGCAAAGCAGTAAAGATGAGTCAGTGTGGAAGCTGCTGGCTTAACTCAGATTTTGTGGTTTGACTGCTCCAAAATACTTTTAAATATATATAAAGAAAAAAAGTTGATAGAATTACAACTGTTCAGTTTCACAAGACAAACTGTGGCACCGGTCCCTTCTGAAGGTCAGGGGACTCCCACTGGTTTCTCTTAACCTTCCAATGCTACTGGACTAGATTACTGTTAATCTTACCATCTTACCATGCCCGGCACTATCGGATGAGAGCTAAGATGAGACCATAACTGAGTACATTTACTATACTACTTTACCAAAATACAGTTTTACTTTACTGACCTATTTTCTACTTGTACTCCATCATATTTTGTATATAAATATCACATTTTCTGCTCTTTACCATTTATTTTAAAGCTTTAGTTACTTATTAGTTTGACGTATCTACAGCAAGGTCATGATAAAACTTTACTATTACTTAAGTAGTATTATGACATTCACTTACGTAAGGAGTCTAATTACTTGCTTCACCACTTTCTAAAATAATTGAAATCTTTGTGCAGTGTCAGTTTCATATTATTGTGCCCAGTGGGTTTATTTACATCAATTTTCTGACACATATTTGAGACAAAATATTGTTACTTGCTGTGGGCCCCCCGCCTTGTTCATGCCCTCCACCTTCTGATACCCCATTGAAAACTCCTGGAAACACCCCTGCTGTAAGTAAGTAAATTCAGGATATTTCTCAGAACTGTCTCAGCTTCTTTTTTTTTTTTCATAAATAAACAATGATCCTATTTCTTTGTTGTTCCAATGACCTCCCCATGATTTCCCGCACAGATATAATTATGGCTTCATCATCTTATTCATGTTTCATAAACTGCCCCCACGCAAACATCCTCAATCAAAACAAAGACACAAAAGATTCATACGTACATGTGGCATCCCAGTAACCACTGTCATCTGTTCGAGGCTTTGCATCAACCTCAGGGGCAGCAGATGTCGGGTCCACTTCCTGCCAGTAGCTGTCATAGTTATCAGTCACAGAGGTGTATGGGTCTTTCTCATGTGGTTTTATGTGATCATCGTAGATGCTGGGTGCTGAAGTTGGCACTTCTTTCTCTCCTTGTTTCCAGTAGTAGTCATAGGCGTCTGTTACAAAAGCAGCTGGGTCTTCCTCGTCTGGTTTAAAGTAGTCTTCATAGGCATCTATTACGGTGGAGTCTGTCCTTGAGTTGTCATATGGAGGATCTGTGATTGGAGCCTCAGGCTGTGGCCTGGAGGGCGTCGGGTCAGGACCCCAATAGTCATCTTCTGGGCCCCAGTAATCTGTTTCTGAGAGGGATACAGACAGGAAGGCTGGCTAATGGTGGGCTCACATGTCTGAACACTAATATTTTTATGGTTCTTGGGTATTTTATAATGTTCTGATTATTAAACTAGATCTGTCCAAAATATACAAAAGAAAAGTGTGTTTTTGATTCCCTAGTCCTTGTAACAAGTTGACCTTTATAACAGGATTTGTGGAAAGTACCCATAATTTAACTAGTTGTATTAGGAACGCAAGGATACATCACTACTACTTAGACTTGTTTTGTAGTGGTCACACGTGGTATTAAAAACAAAAACAAACAGAAAAAAAAACCCTGCAACCCCCGAAAGCACAGAAAAAACTTCCACAAAAGCTAAAAAAGAAAGGAAAAAGAAATAAGCTTTATTCGCATGAAGCTGTAAAATCCATGAACTGAGAGGAAATGCACAGGGCGTGGCCCACGGGGGAAAAACATAAAAGAGCTAGAAAACCTTTTGCCCCAGGTGAGAAATTTACATTCAAATGAGGGTGTGCCATCTTTGAATCGTATCCAGTTCATTTCAGTGTTGTGACTTAGAGAATGTAGGTGTGGCTCATTCACACAGAGCTAGCGCAGAGATGAGGAGAGGGCTGCATTTGTTCTTTCGAACTCCACACCTGCACAGTTTTGTCATTTTCAAATTTGCAGTCTTCAGATCAGATTCACAGACGGTAGCTTCTGGGTCGGAAAAATTAAGGGATTTTTGAAGCGCCTCAAACCTGCATTCTAAAGGCCACCAGATGGCGACAGCTGTGGTTGCAAAAAGACTTCTGGTCCTGTAGAAGTCTATGGGAAAACAGCTTTCTGTCTTGACCTCTGTAAGCACTTTCCTGATGAGTTTACGGGCTCAGCTACTCATTTTGGGTCATACTGAATGAAAAATGTTCTGTTTTGTAAATCTTGGTCATACAATGGAGGATTATCTGTGGTATGAAACCACGTGCTCACTGCCTAACAAGCCATTAGCTAACGAGCGTGTGGTTTCACAGTTCTCATTACATCCTCTTTTTTTTCCCAACCATGAAGGCAGCGGTGGAAATGCTCATTTCGAGGCTTCGAAACGGGACTTCAGAAACCAATGGGTGATGTCACAGTAGGTACGTCCATCTGTCTATGATCAGATTGTACAAAATAAGCCAATGTGGAGGTGATTTAAACTCTCAAACATTCAGCAGTGGAAGGACAAACAAGTCAGGCTGCATAAAACTTTAGTGAGATTAATCATTCCAGTAAAGGATTTCTGTAATACTTTTAAGGTCTCACACTGTATTGTTTGAAGTCTTCGTCAATATAGTAATGATGATCTTTTCAAATGGTCACATTTCACGTGCATGGCGTCCTCAGGTTTCTCACATTCATCCCACGCTCCTCTGCAGGCTCACCCTTGAGTTCACATCTCACCGCTCTCGACTTTAAAATGCTTACAAGGCTTGCGGCTTCCAAATCTACAAACCAGTGGCCATAACCACTTCTTTTATGCTTCCGGTCCACCCAAAACTGACTCAAATGACATCATTTTAGTAGCGCTAACCAAATCCTGTTCAGACTTTGATGCTTACAGTGACTGAAGTTTCCACTTATATTCTCAATGCTCTGCCATTTTTTTTTAAAAATAATAATTAAACAAGTTTTTCCAAACCAGTAATGGAGGAGGTGTAACAGTCAAGTTGTATGAATCCCCTTCCATACACTGCAATAATTTTCATGTAGTCCCTCTGTGGATGCCACTCACCAGCTTCAGGATAGGAGTATTCTGTATATGGTTCGGTGGGTGGTTCGGTTGGGATCGCTGGAAGCACAAGACAGACACAAAGTTTAACAATCAAATCCAAGTCAGAGAAACAGGCCGAAAACACAACATTCCCTTCTCACTTGTTGTGGTGGGTGGCAGAGTTGTGGTTTTTGTCTTCTTGTCCTTCTTCTTTCCCTTCTTGTCAGATTTTGGCTTTTTGGTGGCTTTGGGTTCTTTTGGCTCTTTATTCTTCTTCTTCTTGTCCTTCTTCTTCTTCGTGTCTTCATCGGGTGCTCTCCTCACCCGGCCTAAAATACCTGGAAAAACAGGGAAAAGAAGAGATAGAGGGAGAGAGGTTTTCCAGAGCTGACTGTTGACAGTTCTATCACAAGCCCTCTTGACCAGAGTTTAAGATAAACCCTCTTTAGCTGTTATTACTACATTTGTAAAGCCGTAAAGAGCAGCCGCTTCTAAGCAGGTCAGAATCCAAGTTATTCAGAAATGAAAGCATGTTTCTCCTCATGTACAGAAGCTAAAAAGACAATTAGTTCTTTTATGAGCTGTGCATCTGACAGTAAGATTATGCAATTATTTCTTCACTGCGTCAGAATGCAGTGAACCCAAGGAAAGTCCAGACTGCCAATTGCATTTCAGTGGTTGCTTGAGGTCCATCAGTATTTCCTTTTGACTCTGCCTCAAGTCCTGCGGCACCTTCATGGAAACCACGTTTCTCTCTTTCCATTAGTCGTGCTCCATTAACTGCAGTTCAGTTTCAATACAACCGTCTGTTGTATTGAAAGTAGTTTCAATAGTACAAAATCGGTCCAGATACTCAATAAATATATCACTTTCACCTCAGCAACACGAGTGCGACTCATTAAAGAGCTTATTAAAGAGCTCCAGAAACTGGGCTCATTGCTAAAGTGTGTTCAAAGTTAGAGCAACTGAGGCAGTGGAAAAGGTCTGCGTCATAAAAATCTGTCTGCAAGATGCTCGACTGTCGGGTGTCTTCTTCTCTTGTCTGGTGTGAGTTAAACCAACTCATCTGACCTGCTCCCTTGTGTAGAGAAGCAGGAGTGGACAGGCGAGCACATGGACTTTGTCACGCCTGTTGGAGCTGTCAGAGACCGAATGGCTGTGTGTTTGTGTCTGTGTTTGCTCTTCCGTGTCACGCCATAACTCAAGCAGTACCTCAACAGTGCTGATATCTTGTCGACATAACACATCTGTACTTTAAAAGTTAAAAGTAGATTTTTTTTTTCCACTTACCTGCCTGCTTAGCTTCTGTGTCTCTTTTGGTTTTGATGCTGCTCTCCTGCAGGAGTGGGTCTGCCACAAGTCCCCCCTCACTTTCTGTGTCATCCAGCGATTCATCTCGCAGCTGATCCCCTGCCTGCCTCTTCCCTTCAGACAGGAGAGAAACTATTCCCCCGGCGCTCTCTCCTCCTCTGGGGATCAGCAGGCAGCACAGGGCCAGCAGAGCCACAGACACAGTCACAGCCTGGCTCTTCATACCTGCTACTCGTCCAACTCGCACAATCCTTTGGTTTGGAGTTTGTACAGCTGTTCAGTGCTTACTCCAGTTTAAGTGCCAGAAGATTCAATTTCACCCCTAGGCCCCCTGTGTTCTTTCCTTCTGATCCACACTTCTACTCGAGCAGGGAAATCTCTGCAGCTCCACGAATACCCACACAGCCACAGTGTCAACCAGCCTCAGACTGCGCTAGACAGAGATGGAGTGGGAGGGGGGTAGAGGTACACAGGGAGGGAAGGGAGGTGGGTTGTAGAGACAGACGGAAAGAAAAGATGCAAAGCAAAGCAGTAATCCAGTCAAATGAATAGACAGGGTTCCTAATTACCCCGAAGCTACGGTCAGCTGAAAAAACAGCGTAAGGCTAGAGAATCCCCTTCACCTGGCTGACGAGTCAGAACAGGTGCAGTGCTCAGACAGGAGTTGGGGGGAGGAGGATGAAGGAAGGCAGGTGAGGGCCCCAGACTGCAGGGTTTGCACCTCCTGGAAGTTGCACGTCAATTAATCTTCGTCTTCAGCTCTGGATGAATTCCTCAGTCACCACAGAGCATCAGGAGAGGGGAGTGATTCCTAGGACATTGAATTCCACAAGCCTAAAAGGAGGAGGAGGAGGAGGAGGAGGAGAGTATGGGCAAAAGGGGGAGGACTGGGACAAACACCAGTTAATCCTCAGAGTTAGGAATTCCAAAAAAGAAAAAAAGAAACTAGGCAGGAGTAAAACATAAATTCTTTTTTTTTTTTTTTTTTTTTTTTTAATCAGACCTCTGCTTTCCATCACTTCAGTGTGTTGTTCTTTCCTCAGAGTGTTACGTAGTTTTCTTTCTCATTTCTGGAGAAAAGGTTGTGTTACACAAAAGGAGGAGAGAGGGGTCACGGGGTAATACACACACCGAGCAGGAGAATTGCTTGAGCAGATGACAGAATCAACATTTGCTGGGGTGTTTTTTTTTTTTGGAACCATCCCCCCATCTTTCTTTTACTCTCTCCACTGTTTGGAGAGCCTGTCAAGGTCTTTAAATGCCGGGTGTGTAGAATATGCTGCGGCCAGTCTGTTCAAGGTAAAACTTCTTCCTCAGCGAGGCCTAGTCTCTGAAGAATGACTGATCCATCTGTAACTCTTTTTTTTTTGAGGGGGGGGGGGGGCACATTAGCCTGTTTATGGAGATACTTCTACAGGATGTGATGACCCCATTTCCAGTTTTGACCCAGTTTTTCTAAAAACGTCTTTGGCACCTACGTGCTTCGATTTCGAATCCAGAAATAAAGCAGTGTGGTAAAAACACTGTAAAGGCCGCTGAAGTCCTATAAACTCTGCTTAGGGCTCAAAAAATCAAAGTTGTCCTCTGAATGGCTGTCAAACCGTGACGAACAACACAGACACGGAGGGACAAACATCCAAGTGCATGAAAACCTGTTAAAATCGTTTGGTTCATACTGTCTCAGCCTCCGAGGACAGTGAGAGGAAGAGAAAAACAGACTGTGGGATTTGATTTTAAGAAAGCTATTGAGTTGTGCAGTCTTATCAGTGGGGGACATGACTACTACTGTGAAGAATGCTGCAGATACTACAGACTACAGTAAGGTCAAGCAGAGGGCTTCTGAGCTGGGACACAGCGATACAGCTGGTTAAGTTCTTTTTTTAATTATCCTTACAACACAAACAGAATGGTTTCATTTGTTTGAAGCCAATATGTGAATTAATATCAACGATTTACTCATAGATATTGCATGGATTGATAGAAAGCCAGTTCTAGCATTGTTTTTGGCAGCATCCGTGAATGATAACCACAAAGAGAAGATGAACAATGACCACGAGCACTACGAGGCCTTAAATGAACCTGCAAAAGGCAGCAGTTCACACTGGCCTCAGGTAGCACACACACACGGTTTAATGTCTGCAGTGCAGACAACAGAAATCAGCACGCTTCGCAGGCTCGGTTGAAAATGGGGCCAACATCACTTTTATATGTCTGTTAATTCCCATATGTCAGCGTTTTAAGCAGAGTGCTGTGCATTATGTTTAATGTGTGTGCACAGAGACCTAAGCTGAGTGTCAGAATCTACTGGGCAGGAAACAATGACATCACAGAGGGAGAGACAGAGAGAGAGGAACAGAGTTGGGGGAGGGAAGGCGTGAGTAAAAGTGAGAGAAAAAGGCTGTAATCCAGCAGGCTCACTAGGTACAAATGGAAACAGAATATAAGACTCAATCCTGCTCTGTTCTCTTCATTCTCACTGGGAACCGAGAGGCCTTCACTCTCCAGTAGGATGCTTGATATGCGGTTGATTTCCATGTTTCGCATTATTAACTCTTTAAAGGGCTTCTGAATGATATAATTTGAGTTAAGTTGTACTTTGCTCTCAGCTGCAATCACCCCTCCAATAAAACAGCGCTAATGTAAGCATGGACTAACCATAAGCAGGAAAAGAAAACAGGTTAGGGATTTTGTGAGTGACTCTGATTCAGGTCATAAAAAAAAAGATTAGAAATATTTTTCCATCCTTGTGTATGCTGTGATTCAGCAGGTCCACCACATCCCAGTCATCTGGCACTGTGGGACTGGAGCCACAAGTCTGATGAAGTGCAGATGTAGAGCATCCAGTATCAAGATTCCATGGAGGCATCCCAACTTTATTAACTCAGGATCAAAATTTCCTTCATTTGATTGCATTTTCAACACAGTGGAATGCACATGTAAGTAAGCCAGTCATTTTCTTATCTTATGAAAGATGAAGAGGAGAGTGAAAGGCCTCAGATTTTTAATCCAAGAGTTTAAGCAGTGCCTGCCAATATTGCTGCTCCGCAGCGCAGAGACTTATGAAGCTCACTAAAAACGAAACACTGGAGCGGCAGAATGAATCAGGATCAGGTTTAACTATAAGAGGACAGAACTGATGTTGTTTTGAAAACTAAAGGACTGACAGAGAATTGGAAAAACAGATCAGACTTCAGCTTATGCAACTGAACAGATTAGTCTTGGCAGACTCTGTGTGTGCATGGTTATTTTGTAGCACTACAACAAATGAAATGCCATGTGAATCATGCAGCACTATTGTAGCACCCATAGACATGTTAAAAGTGTGCACTCTAGTGGCTGACTTGCAGACGATGTAATGAATCACTGCAGGGCACAGATGTGCCCTAATTGTGAGCAATTTTGAAGAACGGAGTTAATAAAAACCTCCACAAAGGAAGGAGTTGCAGGGGAAAGAAATGCCCAATTCATTAGTTTAGCTTTTCTAAAGAAAAAAGAAGGAAAGAAAAATGCTCCTTTTTTTAAATATGCTGCTTTAATAAAATTGGTTTGGACTGGTTGGACAAAACCAGATGTTTGGAGTTGTCATCTTTGGCTCCTAGATCATTCAAAAAGTTGCATGCAGCTCTAACATGTACAATTAATAGATATAGCATTATTTTCTTTCATTTGTGTTCCCCTCAAGACTGCTGAAGTCACCTGTTCATCAACAACACACCTAATTTTCATCTTAATTTGAACTCATTTTAAACAAAATCTTCTCAAACACCAGCTTTTACATTTTTAAACTGTTTAGCCATTTACTCAGAGTGTAGGGTACACTCGCCAGCCAGTTAGACCTTACTAGTACTGGGTTGGACCCAGTTGGACCCTTCTTCATGGCGTAGATTCAACGCGGTGCTGGAAACATTCCTCAGAGATTTTGGCCTTTGTTGACATGACAGCATCACATGCAGATTTGTCAGCTGCACATCCATGATGAGAATCCCCCGTTCCACCACATCCCAAAGGTGCTCTACTGAATTGAGATCTGGTGACTGTGGAGGGCATTTGAGTACAGTGAACTCATCGTCATGTTCAAGAAACCAGTTTGAGATGATTGGAGCTTTGTGACAGGGTGAGTTATCCTGCTGGTAGAAGCCATCAGAAGATGGGTACACTGTGGTCATAAAGAGATGTATGTGGTCAGCAACAAAGCATTTTAGCTCAGAGAACTGCTGCGCACTGGATATTTCCTCATTCTGGACCATAGGGATGGTTGTGTTTGAAAATCCCAGTAGATCAGCAGTTTCTGAAATATTCAAACCAGCCCGTCTGGCACCACCACCCATCCCACGTTCGAAGTCACTTAAATCGCCCTTTTTCCCTATTCTGTTGCTCAGCTTCAGCAGTTTGTCTCAGCCACATCTACATGCCTAAATGCATGGAGTTGCTGCCATAAGATTGCCTGATTGGGCATCTGCATTAAAGAGCAGTTGCACAGATGTACTGAATAAAGTGACCAGTGAGTTTATTTCAACATCTACATTTGGGTACTTATTTTTTTTACATCACCCTTTTTTTTTTTTTTTGTAGGACATGTCAAAAAATGAACATTACAGTACAATATATAACTACAGAAAGTGTACACAATTGTGTATGTGTTGATCGAAGAGGTTAAGCTCTATAACCTTCATTAATTACACAATTTCTGGATAACTTGAAGCTAACCATTCATCAAACATGATTAGTTAAGCCATAACTAATAGCTTACCATTTTAATCACTCATCCACGCACTTTCCACCACTACATCTACTTCTTGTTACCTAGTAATTTCAAATTAGTTTTAATCAGATTTTTAGCTTGCTTGTTCATCCATTTACTCACACACAGTTTTTAAACAGCATTTTTTTTATTTAGCTTTCTCCATACAATACATTTAATGTACAACAGCACATACTGTATTCTCAAATAACTCTCAGTATAAAATAGGGCTTCTACAATCAAGGTACAGTCATAAAATGCTCTGAGTGACATGACGACAGCAACAGTAAAACACCTTCATATAAAGCGCAGGATATTGAGAGAAGTGATTGTATTTGCCAAGCTGCTGCTGTAGGAAGCAGAACTTTCTCAGAGCATCTGACATCCTGCAAGAACCCGTTTTATTTTTCTCTTGGTTCTGGTTTCTCAACCGAGGAGACTCCAAATGATGATCAAAGCATAAGAACGTGATCTATTACAATATCGCTTTTGGTAATATGGGGAGGATAAATCAGGTCTTGTTTGGCTACTGTATATTTACCAAGGTGAAAGCATCCACAGCATTATGACTGGTGTTCAAGCTTATATCTTAATCATATATTGACCTGTTTGTTTGTGACTAGCGCTGTAAAGACAGGATTGTTTCTGAGTGTTTTCCTGACACCAAACACTGAATCACAGCAAAAGTATACTGTACTATCACTGAAGCCACTAAAAAGCAATCTTATTTCAACATTATAAGTAAACATCAGCCAATTATAGATTGTTTTTAAAAGGAATTTTTAATCTGCAGATGTGCATCAGAATGTGCGTGGGCCTATATAGCATCTATAAATGTGTCTAAATAGAATACACATAACACTGACCAGCTTTTGTGTTAGTTTGCTATTATGTAGTGCTTCTGGTGGTGGATATAAATTATATATCACATCCAATTAGTATGAGAGAAGGCCTAGGTATGAGGAAACAGAAAAATAGAGAGAAAGGAGAGATTTGTCTCAAGTCTTGAGGTAAGCAGTGTGTTTCAATATAATGCCCTACAGACAATCATACAGTTACAATCATTAATTCTCTATATACAAACTTCCTGATTTACATACACTGTACTGCTCCTCAGTTTGTAATTGAATAAAACTAAATGTGAGATCATATCGATGGTGCAACTTTTTAGAGCAAGGAGGGGAGTCTGACTTCACAAAGCCTGTTTCATGAAGTGGGTGATAATGAACATTACAATATGGCTATTGAAGATGGCCTGCTTCCTCTTGCATACGTCACACATACTATCAAATATCTACAACAGTGCAAATTTTCCTGATCAATCAAAACACTTGCAAACAACTGGCAAAACTACATCAGCTCACTTTTGAACCTGTCCGGTGGAGAAGGAGAACGGAAGATGGCGATGGACAATCATCTGAATAGATGTCGACGGCAAAAACTCGCATGCCTGTGCATTTAACTGTATATATATTAATTAATCTGGCATATTTTAGGGGCAACATCAACTCTGCTTACTGTGTCACATGAATGGAGGAAGTCTACTGTGGCACGACGGCTCAAATGAAAGACAACCTGTACTCTTCCCCACACGGCTCCACTGGATGTAGGCACCGGGTTTACTATCACCTTCTTAGAAGACAAGTTTGAGCTCAAAAACATGTCAAGCCTAGCCCACATCTCTCCAAAACACACTGTTCCACCTAAATGTGCATCTACTCGAGGAGGCTTAAAAAAAAAAAAAGTATGTGCTATAGTAATAACAGTTTGCGCACTCATTAACACTACAGACTGTAACTGAGACGTGACATCAACAAGCTTTACGAAGAGGAGGAGGCTATAGGATGCTACAGTACTAGTGCTACCTGAACATGCTACAGATTGAGACTACAAAGATGGAGGACTGTTTCACATTAGCACAAAGCAGGAACCAGCTTTGCTGAGAAGCTCTACCCATTTCAGCCCACAGAGCCGCTTGCAACCAGCTGTGCCCAGAACCAACATTTGAGTTTTTTAAAAAAAAAAAGCAAACCAAAGAGTGTGTGTGTACGTTGTTTGTTTTAGGATAAATATTGTCTTCACAAATGTTATGTACCATTTTTAAAATGACAGAAGTACCATCTATGCAGCTTGATGGATCAAGTACTTAGTAAAGCTGGCTTTTTGTGTGCAGAGGAAAGCACCCCATCTGTAGTCAGTTCCTGTCATATGAAACACACACATACATACACACACACATTCGCTTGCACAAGTGCACAAACCCTGAAGTTAGGAATGATTTCTATCATCACACGGCACTAGCGTTTTGATTATCTTAGAGTAAGAGCTGGGATTGCATACTGTAGCATACGTCTCCTGGGAGAGGCGTCCTTCATCAATATCAGCTCATTTATTGGAACCCCACACACACACACACACACACACACACACACACACACACACACACACACACACACGGATAAATGTTTTACTGGTCAAAAAAATAAAATATTACAATCGCATGCTTTTTAACGGAATGTAAGAAAGCTCATACTAGACCTTCGGCTACAGCTGGGACCAAGCTGCAGGACGAGCCGAAGACGCTGCTCTGAAGTGTCTCCTTTGCTTTAACCATGGAAAGCTGAGACTTAAGAAGAATTCTGTTCTGGTGAAATTTCATAGTGTTGAAACCCTTCTCACAGTCACCAAGCCATCAGTCCAGTAACAAAATGTTGAAGTGCTTTGCCACACAACTGTGACGTTATGATTAAAGGGACAGCTGTCCCTTAAGAAAGGACTATAATATATATATATATATATATATATGTTTTATATTATTTAAAATATATTCCCCTATATTAAGTGGGAGCTCTGGACCTAGTCTATTAGACCCCTTGCGACAGACACTTACTTAAAACTGGCTACAACCTCACATTTGGACCGATGTCCAAATAACGCATTTCATTCACACCAACAGGAAATACATGGTGATCAGACCTTCAAGGTAAGCGGCATTCAAAGCCTACAGTGTAGCTGTGAAAACAATATTAACATTTTCCCATCTTCAAACTAATGGAAAACCTGCTTTCCTTTTCTCAGGGTTTCAGACTAGTTAATTTTATCTCTTATTACCATTAATTTAACAGAGTGTTTAACAACATGCCCATGGTTGCTGCTCTTCAGTTACATTGCATGTGACTGAGCAGTGTCTTGGTGCAAGGAGAATGCCAAGTCTTTAAAAAAAAGAAAAGAAAAAAAGGATGCTCTGTGACATGCTTCTCCCTCTATAATGCTAACATAACCTGGCTAAGAGATCCTTGGAACACAAACGTGTATATTTTGTACTTTTAGACAGGTGGAGTTCAGCCACAATAATTTGGCAGCTATTGATTTGGCTACAAAATCCACAGAAAAGTGCAAATATTCACTTTCTCTTGTTTTTGTGACATCTTGAGTTTCTGACCTCTTTATATCTGTTCTATGCCCTCCATGTTTAAAAAAATTAATAACAAAACTCTAATATAACTCTGAAAGATCCCCTAGCATAATCTGATCAAAGTGCAGCACCCCAGCAACAGCAGAAGGAGTGGAAGTGTTTGATAAGGTTCAGATAGCAGGTCCTAGGATCAGGGTCTGGCGGGGCTCTTCTTCTAGCTCTGAGTAAGCCACTCGCACATAAAGTAATAGATATACTCACACACACACGCGCACGCACGCACACGCACAGAAACACTCATATAGAGTCTAGCTTAGATCAGCCTCGCCTCTCCCTCCATGTCTGGCGGTAGATCACACACTCCAGTGAAGTGCATCTCCTTTCCCTTGCGTCCCTGTGCAGCGCCAGCTTTGGCCCCTCGCTCCCCCAGGCCGGGAGAGGGCTGTTGAGCCACAGGGTCTGGCGACGTCCCACGGGGGATTCCACCTGCCCGCCTTTCTTTCAGGAAGACCTCTAGCCGGCGCAGCATCTGCTTGGGGTTCTTTTTGGCGAACAGCTCCACCTCTGAGGGTTACGAAACAGAGAAAATGTGAGACTTGTGCAGGGATGGCAATTTGTGTTTTGAATTTGACTCATGTTTTAAAGAAAGATCTTTGACATTTGGAAAAATCCTTATTTGTTTGGATGCTGAGGCAGCAGCTTAGCACAGCACAAAGACTGGAAATATGGGGAAACGGATATCAAGGGTGTGCCAACAGTTCAATAACATCTCTTCTTTGTTATGCATACAAAAACAGAAATGCAAAAAAAAATATCACAGGTTGTGGTTTAACCGGAGGCTGTGTAAGAGACTCTTTCCAGGCTGGCCTTGAACCTGTAGTTTTTGGGGGGTTGGCTTGTTTCCTGACATTGCCAATCTTTGTGCCAAGTGGCTGCTGACTGTAGCCTCAATGTGACTACAAGCACAACCTTTTAGAACAAAGCCAGAGTCAGCAATGGTCTTCTGCTGGGTCTTCCACAGTTGATACAGGTGTAGATACGTGGCAACGTAGAACTCGTTCAGCACACCGACCACTTGCTGACGACGATTACACTCCCTGGTATGAACGAAAACACAAAAGGACAGTGAGTGGTGTGACATCCATCAAACACACTTCTGAAGATGCGGTAATACAAAAACTAAGGTCGAGACTCTCACTTGGACAGGGCCTCCTCTCTGAGTACTTGCAGAGCGATGCGGGTCATGTTGATTGACATCACACTGAATGGAAAGTTCTAAACCAGACAAAATACACAAGGAATTATATCTAAAACAATGAGTCCTAAAATGTCAGCAAGGAAGACAAACTTTAACCCCGTAACACCGGCCGATCACCGCCGATTCACCCATTACCTGCCCTTACTTGCTGTGACCAGCTGGTTCACACCGAGCGTATCAACGCTGAGACATCAGATCAAACATACTTTGAATTACCGTAATTATGCGACTGTTTGTCCTATCGGAAAAATTCAAATGGTTTCTAAAAGTTGAGAAATTGCGCTTCACACCCAACGTAGGGTTATTACGGTAACTGTTGCCGGAAGTCGGCAAACGGCAGGACAATTGAAGTACGTTCTGTCACCGACAACAGGTTTGGTATTAAAGGGTTAAACAAACAATAAATTGTGTCCATACATGTGGACAACTCTTGCATGAACAAGCTGCCTTGTAGGAATGAATTTTATTGCCAGGTGATACCTGTGTAGGGTGTTGTGATAATTTGTAAATGTCTCTGGCCAAGGGTAGAGTCTCTGGATCCATCACAAAGTATAAAGTATGCATCAGACCCAAGAAACCTGTGCCACGTAGGTCAGTGGCAGGATCTGTACCTGCAGCACAGAAAGCAAACGAATGCAGAGACAAGTCAACATGTCATTAGCACAACTGATTTGAATAAACTCTTTCAGAGCTACTTATTTACAACAAGAGTGTGTCTTACCCTGAAAGCCAATGTTTTCCCAGTGTACACCATAGCGAGGACAGTCCAACTTGCTGCCAATCAGCTTCTTATAAATGGTCTGGAGGACACGCATGTGGACAGTTTGGCTGTTGTCCACAGGGCCTATGTAAATATGCAAAAGACAAACTAATTGTTTCTTGACACATTTAAGGAATTTTACACCTTGTGTAATGATTATACCAAAAAGACCCTTCAAACACACACTCACACTGTGCAATGGCAAAGACGAGATCCCTCTCCTCCAGGAGTTCCCTGTGAAGTCGCGGAGGTCCAAAGAGGAAGTGTGCGATCGCGGCAAGACCAGTCCTGCGAAGGGTTGGCTGGATGTTCTTCTGCAAGAGGGGGTTGGGAAAAAAAACAAAAAGTCCTTAAAATTATAGTTAGAACATTAATAAAATTCTAATTCTAATTTTAAATCCACAAAAAACTGATTTGTATTTGCAGTTAAGTGTTCTGGTATGGGAGCAGTTTTCCAGATGCTGGAAGCCTCGGCTGATACATGATGTTTCACTTTCTCATTCTCATACTTTAAATTTCTTTATTTACGACATTGAAGACTGATAGCGATTTTTCAGAATGAGACCTAAATTCACATTTCCACTTTTTATGATTGCACTTTCTTTGCAGTTTTTTTGTTGCCATTCCTTACCAGCAAGTCTCCAAGGTCTGTGGTCTGAAAGTACTGCAGAGCTTCATTGAAGGGAATGAGTGGGGTTGGGTTTAAGTCCTCAGTAATAGCTGGGAGATCAATATATACAAGTTACACTATTAGAACATCCATTGATAGACAAAAATCAGCAGTCATTTTCATCTTGCTTCAAACAGCAAAATTCATCAGACCTGGCTGGGTGTGCTCTAGAGCCTCCCACTCCAGCCTGGCCTTTTCCAGCTCCACATTTTCCTTATCATCTGTGAAGAGAATAACAAAGTTGAGGTAAGAAAACATACTAATTCAATCAATAGCTTCATTTGGTCTTCCACAACCAATTGTTAACAGCACTCAGACAGGCTGAGCTATGTTGCAATGGTGACATCCACCCAGTCATGAATCCTTCTTGTCTAACAGACCTGCATCCTCCAGGGTGCCTCTGACAACCTGTGCCTCCTCCAAACAGGCAACCTTCACTCCTGGGTGAGGTGTTACCTGCAATAACTGCTCTGTATCTAGGATACGCACACATTCCCACGAGAAGAGGATGTGAGACAAAAATCAAAGTTGTGCGCATTACCTGCAGGCTTGGGCTGGTCTCCAGCTGCCAGGGTCTGCAGGAGACCATTCTGCTTTAATGCTGAAATCTGGACAATAAAATAATTGAGAACATTAAATTCAAGGAGGAGGCGCATTGTTTGAAATGAGACGGTAAGAATAGGCTTTAATTACCGGCAGAGATCTGAGAGGTGCACTGCCATTGGTGTGGTCTTTGACATTATGACCAATAACCAGTCCATTCATGACCTTTGAAGAAAGAAAAAAAGGAATCTGTAGATTAACAAAAAGGACATGCGAGCAAAATCGAATTAGAATGAAGCAAGGAGAGGTTTTTTAAAATTATACTTACAGGTTTATGATTAGAGTGTCCATTGGTTATCTCCTCTAACGGTTTACATTCACGAGACAAACCATTCAGACCCTAACAGCAGAGCAGCAGCACAGAACAGGCTCATCAGAAAACATGCCATCTAAAAACAGTGCAGCATTCAATCGCTTTAACAAAGAGCAATTTATTATCACTGCACGCCTTATGTGATTCTGACTTTTTAAGACAGAGAGCACTCCTGAAAACTAACACACTTGTGAAACACAATAGGCCAAATGAAATCTCAGTTATCCTTTAAAACTTAAATGCTTGCAAATATGTCACTTCCTATGTTTTACTGGGATGCTTCCTGTGTTGGCACACTTGTGCTTTAAGACTGTGCAAGTAATTTAAGAGTGCATGTCCACTGGGGAAAAAGGTCACAACCTGAATTATGTTGCACTCAGACACAAATGGCACACGCTTACTGATCCAACTGTTTACAAATGAAGCTGAACACAAGGCCAGCATAGAGACCAGGGAGCGAGAGGTAATGTTTTGGCTAGGAAACCAAGCTGGGGATAAAGGAAATGCGCTGTCAGCTGCCACTGATAATGGAACGGTTGACCTAAGACCTCAGGTTATACTCGTGTGACAGAATGACTTACATAAAGCTAATTGTTTGACATTAAGCAGTGGTACAGTGCAGGAAGGGTACACCAATCCCTCTGAGGACAATAAAAATCTGTGTAGCAACAACAGACAGACAGGCTGTACATCTGTTTTGTTGACCAACACGGCAGGTGCTGCTTTCGGTTTTAATGGTTTTAAGTTCCTGTAAATCTAAACACTGGAATGAGATTAAAAGAAAGGTCAAATAAGGTTACCTCAATGCGGGAGGCGACATCAATGTCTTCTTCCATTGCATGTAAGCGTGTCGTCTGTCGAGCTTGTTTCTGATCCTGGCCTCTAAAGACTTCTGAAGTCATAAACTGAGATTTGTTGATGAGTTGATGCAAGGGCCACCATGGTTTCTGCTGCACATGCTTAGTAGTGACTGCAAGTATCTATGCGTTTCTCATTTTGTCCTTATATATGTAGACAACTCAACGTCCACAGTAACCAGGTTGATTTTACAAAGCTGTCACTGGCAGGCGAAAACCATGTTGTGTGCACATCATATTCCTGTAAAAGCAATAGTTGCGTGGTTTTCGATGACAGTCTAGTTTTATCAGCTTCTCCAAAGTCTCATGAGTGTGGATGTGAATAGGAATGTACAGGTATCAGTCCACCAGAGCTGACTGGAGGAAGTGGCTTCCCATCAATACACAAGTTTGCTGGAAACCTGCCTTTCTTCTCTCCTCCACTGAACTGCCCCACTCTTCAACCCCACCAGAGGTGCGCAAAAGCTGAATGACGACATTCCCGTTCAGGGCTGGGCTCTCCCTGGCCAAGACACTTCATTGCTTTGGCACCTGAGATAAATCCAGAATATCCCAAGCAGTACCTGTATACTCGTAGTTAAAATTCACAAGCACCGATTCTGTGCTATGCCCCGAGCCTCACATGAAACAGCGAACGTCCAAACTGTCTGGTGAGACGTGGGTTATGAAGAGTTCTTGTATGGCAGGAGTTCTTAAGCAGGGCCGTGCCTTGTGCACACAATATGTGAAAAGCAAAACAAAACAATGATTAATGAGTGCAACACAAGTAACACACAAAGCAACTAATCAACAAGCATATACAAATATGGGCTCAGTCGTGACAAGATTACTAAAAGAAAAAATGCAACTACAAACACATGTTTGGCTCATCATAGGAGCAAAAAAAACCAAAAAAGCACAGGTGAGACAAAAATGAAAATGCCTCGCTTTCATCAAGTGGCCTGTAAGTCCAACATAGATTGAGTGGTGTAAAATAACCCCCCAGCACTCTAGTTTTTATTACTTTTATCTAAAGAATATTGTTAATGCATGGCTTTTACTTGTTACTTGTGTTTTGCTTTTTTTCAGCATAATAGTGCCACTTTTTTTTTTTTTTTTTTTTTTTTTTTTTTGGGC
>JAVDPK010001283.1:902394-916745 GCA_034780415.1 Cichlasoma orientale | reverse complement strand
CCGACCCACCCCCCCCCCCACCCCCACTCCTGTTTTTTGTGTTGCAGGCGTCTGGAAATTGGATGAGATGTTCGTTTAGCGGGCAGCTGGTCTGGGGCCGATATGAATTGCGTTTCCCCACGCCAGGAAAGGTCAAGCCCCCTCGCCTTGACGGAGTGCATCAGCCTATTGAGTGGCGCTTTAGTCCATTTACCAACAGCCAATGGTAAGGCGGCAGACAGGAGAGAGGGAAGCACAGAACTCTGTGTAGGAGAGAGAAAAGAATGACAGCACGTCGGATATAAATTCATTGTTTCTCATCACCCAGCTGGGGCGGGAATGGCTGGGAGTGATTGCTGGGATGGGGGAAGCGAGGTAGGAATATTACCATCTGAGTAGTGAGAAAAAAGATGAGCACCCATTTTTTTTTTTTTTTGCCACCACTGGGGCCGCATTTAGCCTTAGTGCCCGGATTTATGAAAGACAGTTTGTAGAAATAGCATTACTTTTTAAAAGGCCCAAATGATGACAATCACATCATATGGCTTTCACAGGATTTTGCTTAAGTGTTCAAAATAAAAGAAGTCCAGCTCGGTTCTCTCATGTCACACCTCTAGAAGTACACCTTTATCTGTTGGGGGTTTTTTTATGCACAAGTTGATTGTGAAAAGAAATTAAATATTCCAAAAATCTAAAAATAAATAAATAATAGAAACAATTAATAGGTTGGTTATATCTTAAAAACAGGCGTCTCAGCAATACACATGCAACTTTGCTCCAGGGCTACTCCTATCTCCCCACATCACTTCCTCTCTGATTCTCATAGATGCATGCAGACAAAGGGTTGCTGTCCCTTTAATTTTCATCCCTGCGTATCTGGAGGAGTTAAGGCAAAGCAATTAAAACAAAGGCATATTTAACATGGGGTTAATGATTGGCTGACCCTGCAGTCAGCACAGTGACAATATCTTAATTATTGAGAAACCTAAAGTCATTACGCCTACGAATGGCCTGAGGAGCATCTCTATTGATTGGGATCCAGTCCCATTACAGGCCCACCCTGGACCAATGAAGCCCCTATTATAGACACACTCTCTCTCTCTCCCTCTCTCTCTCTCTCTCTCTCTCAGTTATGGTCTATCTCTTTCTTTCTCTCTTGCTCACTATCTTCTCCATTATATCACAGTGCAAGCTATTCGATGTGTTGAATGGTGAGACAAGAGCCAGGCGAAGCTTGCGGATTTTATTGCTTTCTAAAAAATTCATAACCAAGCCTGACATTTTTGCTGAGGAATGATTATTTTTGTCCCTCCCTCAATCCACTTTCCCCTCGTGGCCCTTTCCCACTTTTTGGTTAAACTGGCAAAAGTGTTTAAGTGCTAACAGAATTGATCGCTTCTCTTGCTCTATTGCACTTTTTTCCCAGTTCACCCAGACAGACACCTGGTTTTTAAAATCCCGTGTTTTGTTGCTGTGGACAGGAATAGCAGTGTTGTCTTAGCTGGGAAAAAGCACATATTGAAAGGTTTGTTAATACATATTAATTGTTGAGTGCAGAAAGAACATAAAGCATTGCAATGATGCGAAACTTGTACCTTTTCACATTTGTGATGCTTTACAGGTATTCATGGAACCTCAGCTGGATGGATTACATTTACATTATTGTTACTTACATAAATAATTAACCAATAATTTCCTCACTCTTCTTAAGAACAGAATATATCAAATATTTCACAGTATGAATATAATCTACATATTAAATATCAGATTAAATAATATGGAAATGTAGCTAAGCAAAGAAATGACATGCAATTATTATATCACCAAATTAAAGCTTGTATTAGACTTTTTTTTTTAATTATTTCAACAGACAGTAAAAAAGCTTTTAACATGGTAATTTGCTACAGTAGGTGTTTCATTTAACACCAACTTTAGCAAATTACAATACCGCATGGATGATTGTAGAACTGTATGTGCGCCACATGCCTAATAGATCTCATAGTGAAACGTATTGCAGTATATGACTGTTCTTGTTATATAATCCTGAACAGAAAACTGAGACACTTCAAGTTACTTGACTGGAGTTAAACTGCATATCTTTACTGCATGTCTTTGAAGATCTGTATCCGTATTGGTAATTCAAGATGGATGTAATGGAATTATTATTTTAAAGCTAATAATAAAACTATACATCTTTCATTAAAAGACAAAACTTATTTTGGTTGATTTTTTTTTTTAGCCTTTTAAATGGCTCTAGGTATATTTGTATTTATCTGTTGAAAATGTAATCAAACTTTTATATTTTTTAAATCATCTAAATAGACAAAAAGCCGCTTTCACTCTTCTAACCATAAAACTTAATAGATCAAATACAGGTAAGTACATACAGTGTGCACGTGCATGTAGGTTTATGTTTTTGCTTGTTGATTGATTGTGCGCTGCACTCCCATTTATCCAATAACCAATAACTGCTGTGAGGCACAACCCAATTCAATCTCTAATGGGAGGCCAGCGAGCAGGACTCCATGTCGTGTTGTGTGTTTTATAATAAATATAGAAGCCCGACAACTTCTCCTCTTTCACACTGCTTCCTCCTCTTGTGGGAGTGAAGCTGCATGGGAAGAGCTGAGATGTAATTACCCAATCAGTGTGTGCCATCCTTATTAAAACACTACTAACAGTGCTCCGTTATTGAAATACCCCCCACCGGACTCTTCTTAATTCATTAAATAAATTAGCACCAGCACCTTTAATAATTCATAGAATGATGTCTCCTTTTTTTTTTCTTCCTCACACAGGGTAACTGTGACAAAAAAAAAAAAAACATGGAAATGAAGGCAAGACCTGCAAGGTAATACTTAACAGCGAGCAGGCGATCAGAGTGAGTGACTCTCATGAACTGGAAAAACTAAAATCTCAGAGCCGGAAACCATCTTTGCTCTGCAGATTATGACTGAGTACATTTTAAACTTTTATATTATATTAGATGTGGATTATTCGTGCTACGCCTGCAGTCGGTGTTTATTATCGCTACTGAATTAGCCACGCAAAGTTTGTGTGAGGCTATTGTGCTAACCATGTGAAGTAATGCATGTCATCAAACAGCACATCTTCATTTTTTCCCACTTGGCTTCCTGGCTGTCTCCTGTGTCCCTCTCATTTGTGTTGCATTAATGTGCTAATGAGAATATCCTTGAGCTAGGCAGAGAAGCTAAAAGACAAATAAAGCGAGGAGTCAGACGAGAGAGCTCGCTGTGTCTCTACATATATTTAATTGACACATCTGCATCCCTGATGAAATATTTACTGCCTCTCGTGATGGTTTGGCGACGCGTGGCGATCAGCGCTGTGCTGCCGATGGTGATGTCGACATGCTAGTGTGTTATTAATGTTACTGGCAAAGGTTCGCTCCAAGTGAAGACTTGCATTTTAAGATTAACCAACAGTGCTTTGATTTGCTGTTGTCCAAGATAATTTAATTTTCTTCTTTTTTAATTTTTTTCTACTTTTTTGGTAGTATATTTACTCCTGTTACTCCCGGGGCTGCACTTATGCTGATGACTTCATAGTTATGCAGAATGAATATAAGATCACAATGCCACAGTGCTGTTATTAATGAATGAAATATGTCCCTTTTTTTTTTTTTGCTATATACACATTTTGTTTTCAAAGTCTGTCCTTTTCTCCCTTTGTAAATGTGGAAAACTAACTTGTAACTTTGTGCTCTTTGGTAAAACTCTCGCCTGTAGAAGGCTGTGGGAGACTAATGTAAACATATGCATTGCATAAGGCTCGCTTTGCAGTTAGGTGGGAAATCCATAAAATGCCACATGTATTCCTACCCACACACCCTACATAAGTGACTGATACAAAGAGTAAGATTCATATCTATGTAAGTTCTGATTTATGTCTCTTTGTATGTTTATGCATATGCCTGCATGAGAGTTTTTTACTGAACATTTGTATACATAAATGTTTGCTTCCTATTTGTGTGTTCAATGTGATCTTTGTGTGTGTGTGTGTGTGTGTGTGTGTGAGCACTAGGCCTGTCGGGATGTAGCGGCCCTCTCAGCCATGTCAGGGACAGCTTCGTTGAGGGTGGCAGCCGGGGAAAATGATGATGATGAAATTAAAATTCTGCGCCTGGCAGAAGGGGCTGCTGCGATTTCACTGGCGGCTGTGCGCATCGATCTGTTCCAGCATTTGACTTTCAACCATGACAAAACTGTGGGCAAATTAATTGTTCTCCAGGATATTAGGCATCAGAGTCCATTAATCCTCTCTGGAGCGCCACGCCGCATGAATACTAATCGTCTTTCCAGGCAGCCGTCTCATCCCCTTGGTCCCTTCTCTCTTTCTCCTTCCCTTTTTTTCTTCTTCTTTCTTATCCCCCTCCTTTTGCTCTTTACAAATACTCTCTGCTCTGTTGTTTCTTTACTTTTTTGGTCTCAAATGTTTTTTCCCCCCTCCCAGTCTGTGTAGGTTTTATCCTCCAGTCTCTGCCAACTAAAAACTGACAACAAAGCTGGTGTTGTTTTATCTAGGAGCTTTTTCACAGATAAATAAAAAGGAAAAAAAAAACTGATAAAATTCATTTTCCAAAAACAATCAAGTGATCTGCAGCTGGAACACTTTTGTTGATTAAAATTCTGGTTTGACAATAGGAAATAAAAAGGCACCTAGAGAAAGGTGATGATTGGGAGACATGCATGAAATAATCCGTCAAGGCACTGAAATTATTTTGAATTATACAGTACGTTTCTATATATTTCATCTATATTACTTTGCCCCGATAAGATTGCGCTAATGGTGTAATATTAGTCTCTATAAGAATCGGCTTGGCATTTGCGGGAGGGAGGAAAAAAATAGCCCCCAACACCAATTATGTAAGATATTAACACATTAGTCGGCGCAAGATCTAATTGGATGGCAGCCCTGTGCACCATGACAACAATCACCTAGACCCTGTTTATCTCGTAATTGATAGTCTGGAGCTTAAGCAGCAGAGGCATCAGAAATTCATACAGCCCAGTGAAGACTGGCCCTTCCTTTCAGACCACACATTGATTAGTTTTTATTTTCCTCCCTCTAACCAGGGTAATTTTTTTAAGTTTTGGGACGAGCTTCTGCTATTGACTTTTTGCTGTGTTTTGATAGATGGCCAGTGGGCTGTGGCAGTAATACTGTAAGTTATCTGACGTTCAGGCAGGCGGGGTCACGGGTCCAGACACAATATATTCACAGCCCCTTGCTTATTGACATACCATTGCAGGTATCGGCCGTGTCCATAATAAATATGTATGCTGCAGATTGGTATTTTTTAGACACAAATAATTGGTTTATATTATACTGCTGAGCTACCAGCCCAAGCATAAAGGTCTGGTCTCATTGTAAACTAATGTAAAAAGCATTACACTAACAGATCTCTGGCCTGGTTTGGTGAAAATTGCATTAACTCCAGCATCATGGACATGAATGACTGTAGAAAAAAGAGTAATTGTGTTTTACTACTATAGTGCACATGCAGCAAAACCACTGAAAGAGCTATTATTGTCATTAATGGGAACATAATGAACTCAGAATTCAATTTAAAGAAGGAATATAAGATTTCCAAAATATTTTCTTTGACCTGTACAGGTGGAAAGATAAATCCAAAGATTCTGCATATTTACCTGCTACTTTACATAGTCCATGTTTTCCTCACTACTGCTGTAACAGTGATGAAATGAATGTTGTAGGCAGCTTGTCATCATTGGAGGCAATCTCAATGCAGAGATTCTGCAAGATTCTGCAACCAGTGGCAATCCTATAACTCCACAGTCTAGGACCGAACTCTAACCTCCAAGATGACAATGCACAGTTTATCAGAGAATACCTCCAGAATTTGGGAGTAGAGAGGATGGAATGGCCTGCCTGCAGTCCTGACCTCAACCCCACTCAACACTTGTGGGATCAGCTTGGGCGTGCTATCCGTGCCAGAGTGACCAACACAACCACATTGGCTGACTTTCGACAAATGCTGGTTGAAAAATGCGATGCCATCCCACAATAGTGCATGACCAGCATGAGGAGGAGGTGCCAGGCTGTTGTGGCTGTGTATGGTTCTTCCACATGTTACTGAGGCCCCTGTTTGTTAAATTAATAAATCGTTAAATTGCCAGTATGTCTTGTTTCTTCAAGACTTCAATCATCCAATCCAATAAACGACGCCAATCAAGAGTCAATAGCAGAACAAGTAAAAAGATGAGAAGATTTGGCAAGTTTTTCATGGGCACAATCCACATACTCAACCCTGCTGCTCAACCCACAAATGCATTTTCCTTACAAATGTGGCTACATTTTAGGGGAAATAAACAGGCTTTCCAGTAATATAATAATATAAGATTTATACCAAAACGCATTGTTACAACAAAGAAATAATAAACCAAACACAAATTTTCTTACTTTTTGTGCTAAATATAGATGAAGATGCATGGTGCATTTAGCAAACTAAAACTTTAAAGAGGGAAAAGTTCTTTAATTTATTAATGAAATAAATAACATCAGACCACACACTGCATCTCCTGGTTTAGTTGGAAATCATTGGTTTACTTATTCTAGTCTCTGTTCAGGTTTTTCCCTGCCATTCCGGTGTTTATGGTTAAGATTTTTGTGCTTTTGTATTTTTTGAAATCCTGTTTTGAGTTCCTCATATTTTAAAGTAAGTTTGAATCTCTGGTTTCTGTGTTTACTTACTTCCTATTCTTGTGTTTAGTTTTAGTTGTGTTTCCTTATGTTTTGTATTCTGTTCTGAGCCTTCCCTGCATCCCTAATGTGAGTTTCCGTGTCTCTGTGTTTAGTTGCAGTCTCTTGTCATTTCCTGCTTTACTTTGATAGTTGGTTATCGCTTGTGTCTTGTTTTCACTTTCACTTCCTCTCTTTTCCTATAGTATTGATTGTCTTCACCTGTTTCTGATTACTTTCCGGTTCCGATCCCCAGTCAGTTCCCCGGTGTATAAATAGTCCTTTCTCTCTCTTTGTTGTCTGCTTATTCTGTCAGTGTTGCTCTGTGAAGTTCCTGGGTAAGTGGTCTGCCTTGTGGCCCCTTTGGGTTTGTATCTTTATTTTTGGATCTTCTATCTGGACTCTATTACCTTGGACTTGGTCATTAGCATTAAAGGCTCATTTTTTGTCACAAAGTCTGCCTCCTTCATCCTGCACTTTAGGTTCTCTTCACTTCATAATCCACACAAACTGCAGTTTGTGACACTTTTATTGCCTTAACATACAGTATCTGGAAGACCTTATGGGCGCTGTTTCACACTGGCACCATACCCATTTGTTCTTTGCTCACTTGTTCTGCCCATTTCTACATTATTTTCTATTTCAAGGATGTTATATAGTAAAGAAAAGCTTTAATGCAAATTCTACAAGCACTAAGGGATAGTAACACATTCTGGTTGGTTTTTAGTTACAAGAAACAGGAGCACCTCTTCTGAGTGCATCTGCTCTTGCGTGGTCTCTCTCATACCTGTAAAAAAAACCTTTTTCTCATCGGGTCACATCATATGCGTGGTGCTCCAAAGATCTATTCAGGACCAATTTGTCTTATTTCTTGGACATTTGGCAGCACATCTTGTTTCTTTGGTATGAAGTACATATGTATTTTGACCTGTGGAGCTGCCTGGGAATCATCCTTTCCTTCAGTTGTTGGTGTACAAATTGCATTAATATCAATGCTATTAAATGCTATGCATTAGAAGCATTTATTAATGTCATCACACCCACATCTTTTGTACTTGTGCATCCTCATATTAGTATACTCCCACCTACCTCCATGTTTCATCACATTGCAGTCACTGTGGTTTTGATAGATAGATATGGATTAAAATACAGTATATTGCATAACTCTATACACACTGAAATGAAATGCAGCTATTTGATGTGTGGAACCTGTGTTTGCACTGACGTACCCACTCAGCAGTAAGTGACATGCTAGAGGGCTTCGATTGTTGTGGAGTCAGCTAAACATTTCACAAGTTAGCATTGTATTTTTTTAGAACTGTACTGAGAAAATGTTAAACTGAATTTGTAATACCACAAATTTGACAATGCGTGCAATGGTTTTGTATCAAAGGGAGGCTATTATACTGGGATTTTAGACCCAGCAATGGAGAGAGTAAGGTGAACTAGGGGTCAAAGAAGCTGAACATAAGAATAAAAGAATGAGCAGAAGGAAGGAAATAGAGCATAGAATAGAGTAAGGGTGAGAAGGTAGGAGCAGGAGAGCAAGTCCCTGGTGGCCACTTCCTGGCTAAATCTCTCTTCTGCTCTCTGCCTGTCTCTCCTCTCTCCTAGTGCTAATTAATTGGACTGGGGAATCAACGCTCTCATCTTAAATCTGCTCCTTAATTGAGCAGTCCTTTCTACCAGCATCAGACAGCTCAGCATGCATCTTCTGCATGATTTGGAGCTAAACGCACTGTCACTTTTTTACCCACCACATAACTCGTAAAGCACTATTAAACCAATCAGATGGTAGCTACAATTAGCACATTGCCAAATCCTTGAATATTGTCCTAGCCCACCTCCACTGCAGGTAAAAATGAAACAGTATATTCAGAATAATTCACTCACGCCCAATAAGACTTGATGGCATACGAATGGCAGCTCACGTTACTAGTAGAAGTAGTGAAAATTGTTTTAGTTTTGGGTAATAAGCTTATTTGCTTTCTTGTCACAAGTTACACAGGAAGACAGCATTCGCAGTGTAGTCAAATTATAGCCAGCAGACTGTTAGCTTATCTTAATGTGATTACTGAAAACAAAGGGACACAGCTAAACTGCCTCTGTGTGGAACAAACAAAGTCGGCCAACCAGCTCCTGTGAAGCTCACTAATTAGCACGTTATCTTCCATGTATTTAATGTGTACAATAACCAAATGTAAAAAATGACAAGTACCTATGTGTGTGCATGCTTTTCTTTTCTTTGTTAATTCATTTTTCTTTTCTTTTTTTAAATTTTGTCTTAATGTACACTGCTCAAAAATTGAAAAAAAACAATTTTAACTTTGATTATTATTTTTTTTTGTTTGTGTGATTCTGAATCCAGTTCTCAAAGGTTTGATTATTCTGGTTCTCACTCATATATCTTTTTGTATGTCAGAAAGGATTTTCAGAGTATTTCAGTGTCTCTTTAATTTTGTTTTTTTGAGCAGTGTATCATATCACGGGCAGATGAAGCGAGTTTCTGACTTTCACATCACCTGTACAGCTGTACCGCTGCAACTATTTCTATACATATGAATCGAGAAAGATGTATTGTTTACTCAGAAGTTTTCGAGGTGCTGGAAGGCACATTTTACTTTCAAGGTGCACCATGCTGATCGTTTCCAGTCTTTGTGTAAGCTCATGCTGGCTGGCTGTCTTTACTGTAAATATGAGAAGTACCAATCCTTTTGCAAGAGAGTGCATAGGAACCTCATACTGTGTGCTCTGACCTTGCTTGCATAGAGTATACTGAGATCTGAGCACTATCTTGATGCAGTAAGTCATCTGGTCAGGTGTGATGAACACCAGTAGGGCTTTTTCTTACTAAAAGTCTTGATTTAATAATATTGCAGCAGAACACTAAACATGGATCGCGACATTATGAAACTGATAAACTATATTTAAAGTGAAGCAGTATATGATCTTTCTGCCACTAAGTTAGTGGGACAATTGAATCTTAATGTCGTCATGTTGTGGTTACCCATTGATGGTGTTTTATAATACTACAATACACATTACCAGTGTTACCTCACATTATGTATGTTTAAGTACATTATTTTGCAAAAACTCTGGACCTGAGTATAAGAGCATGAAGTTATCTGTACAATATCAACTGCTCTTTTGTCACTCAGTAGGCCAACATAACCTCTTTTATTGCCGGTGGTCTGTGGTGTTGAGATATTTCACTCTGCGATTGTAAATCATGACATACAGTATGCCTGTTTTTATAGGATTAACTGTGGAAACATAGGTAAAGGAAAAAAGTATATAAGGTGTTTGAAGTGATAGGTCATGGTCACGTCAGCTCATACGTCTACCTTTCACTGAGAAATGCTTTTTTCTTGAGTAGCTTTCAGGAGCAGATCAAGCATAAAAGAAAATGTGAACATATATGCCTGAAAATCAAATCTGGTTCTACTTATGAAAAGTTCCCGCCCACTTCTTCTCGTGTTTCCATAGTGGTGAACGGTGCACACACACACACACACACACACAGACACACACACACACACACACACACGTCTAATAGTTTGGTGTGCACGCACGCAGAGTGCTGGTCCACCACTGTAGGCCTTTGATTCTCTGTCTTGGAATGAGGTGGTGATGTCATTGTTCCTCTGGGGTTTCAGAGTTACTGGGATGAGGTCACTCAGGGGCAACACAACCTCAGAGTCATCGGTCTTTTCTGCCCTCTCCCCCCCCTTCACATCCACGGAGGGAGGGGAGTCTTAAACGCTACCTTTCTTCTCCATGCGTTTTTTATACAGAGGTCTACCCTCTCTCATCTCGCTCTCACCTGGATTGGATTGAAAAGTTGTAGTGTCCCAAGCTAGGTTTTAACCTGATCCCCTCATATTGTTTTGTACTCAGAGGTAAAAGGAAGGCTGCTTCACAGCACAATCAAAGTCTGGTTTTGTTGATGTGAACAATCAGAATGCACCCGTATGCAAAATCAATCAAATTTTCATATGCTACATAAAATAAAACCAGAGGCAGAAAAAGTTGTTTTTTCAGGGACTTCCTCACTTAGGTTCCATGTTTTTTAGCTGTGATCATAACAGGTGTTTGTCAGTCCACCTCATGACCAGGAAAGAAAGCCAGAGTAAAGCAACATCACAATTTTGATGGTTTCTCAGTATGCAGAAAAAAAATAATTCAGTGAAGCAGCTGAAATTCTCCATAAATGGAATTAATGCAAACATCTGGTAGAGTTCTGCGTGTATCCATCAAAGTGGAACTCATCTGGTATTTTCATTTAGTTTATGGGTAAAGTATGGTGCAGACTTTATCTATGACTTTAGCACGTAATCCAGTGGAGGAATCTACTCTAATCCCAGCATAAACACACAAACACAGCTTATCAAACAGAAACAATCCTCATTATAGACACAAGCCCGCATAGTCAAATACGCAATGTTAAGTTGAAAAAAAAAGTGCAGTCCCATCAATACCTATTTTTCAAGTAGTTCATACAAACATTTGTATGAATGTGAATGCCTTGCCCACATGTGTCTGTCCATTTTTTTGTGTTTCGTGTTCACGGTCGTGCGCGTAGCTTGTCCTGTTAATCAGAATGAGGCAGAGGTAAACATGACTTTGGGACAAGGAGAACAGCGAGTGAGCTCGTAGCAGTCATTATCCTTTGCTCCATCCTCGGAACTCCTGTGTTCCCTAGAAGCACCTGGTCCTGCCTCCACCCTTTCCCTCTCCCTTATTGCCCCGGCACAGGTCCTTGCAGTAAGGCAGGGCAGCCTAAGGGTTCAAGGGTCCCAGCTGTGTAAATGTTTTCAGTTGCTGTGTGACTGGAGCTGGGTCCTTCTTTTTGATCAGATGCCAAGACAAGCCCAGCCTTGGTTGTTCTTGGCAGCTGCTGGGGACGAAAGAATGTCAGCATGACTTTAAAAATATGACGGTTTGTAATTTGGACCACAGACTGAAAACTGAGCCGCTGGTACAGTTTGTGATCGTCTAATTATGCCACCCCCTCCCTCCCCTTCTTTGATTCCCCCCACAAAATCCTAACCCCCTCCTTTTATTCTTATCCAGGAATGAAGCCGTAAAGCTGCTTTGTCCCCTGTGAATTATTTTCGGGGTAGGCGTAATGGCTTTGTGCCCTGCTGCATTACTTCTCCGATGTTTCCTCTCATCCCTCCTTCATGGTTGTGTAGTTCTGTGCTTAGTTCAAATGCTAACCTGAGGTACAAGCAACTGATGAGTTTCAAGGGGCTCAGTAGCTGCAACATTTGGAGGGGGCTTGCAGAAGGGGGGACTAATGTAGCTGTAGCTGTATGAGCACCTTTTTGGTTGAACATATTACCCTAGGTAGGTTGAAAGTTCAGCAACTGGACAGTGGTTTGATAATACATTTTTGCATCACGCCAATAAATACCTGCAATAAAAAGCAACTACGTCAAACAAAGAACAAAGTCTACACAGAGGCAGTTCAGAGCACATTATAGGGCGATCTGTGCTCACATGCACATGGATGCATTTATCTGTCCTTCTGTAAATGTGCCAAGTTGTCTGTGCCAGCATCAGAGGGGGGCATTTCTCCCACACAAGTTGATATGAAGTACTCTGCAAATCCCTAAGCTCAAAGCTCAAGCATAGATGTGTCAAATATTTAACAAATGAATGAGTTTTTAATCTGGGGCTCAGGGGAATGGAGCGTCATGATAAGGTTCTTTTTTTGTTTTCCCTTCATTAGCATAATTTCTCTGGAGTACATGTGCAGATTTCGTCGGCTTTGTTTGGGATCCCCACTGAGATCTGAAATGGAAGCACAGAATCGTAAGAAAAAACCTCAGAGATGTTACAGAACTGCAAGTGCAACAGTAAAGGAAAGCAATGCCAGCAACACAGCTTCTATTGTGTCTCTGACTGTTCATCCATTCGCCCTTAATTGGGTTAATTGAAAACTTAAATGCAAGATTTGTTTTTTCCCCCCTGTTCCCTAATTAAACCGTTGTTTTGCCCCTTATCCAATAACACTGTGCATGGACACGGTGCCAATCAGCTAAGAAGTGCAACTTAAGCCATTAAGGACTGGATGGAGGATTACAAATGTTGGACCACCTCTAATCGGAGGGCTATTGAAAATCCACCTAAGCAGGGAAGAAATGATTCATTAGGCTTACACTCACTTACACATTTCCTGGAGACATTTATAATTATTTTTCCTCTAAAGAAAAAAAAAACATAATCGCTGATAGACTTGAAGATTAAATATATGGAATATATGGTAAATGTCACTGCTTACTGCTATAATGCAAGATATTATTTTCCCTGCCAAAATGCTGAAATGTTTACTTGCTGGAGTTCTAAAAAGCTAAAAGCAAAACTATTCTTGACAGAGAATAAAGAGGAGTAGCAAGATCTGGTTGAACCACTGCACTGGACCTGCAGGGCCAAGATGACTTATAGTATCCACTTTGTCTCGAGATGACCTTTTTTCCTTTTTTTTGTATCACGAGTTCTAACAGCAAGCGTTGCAACTTCAGTCCATAATACCGACTTTGTCTCAAAACAATTCTATTTAAAAACTCTCTTGTCAAATGCTTCTAATAGTTCTGAGGTTAAAAGAAGAAAGAGTGTGAGAGTGGGTGGAAGAGCGGGAGAGAGGCTAAGAGGGTGGCAGAGTGAGTGCCCACAGATACAGTAAACAAATTAAGTCAGACTTTATTTTGAGGGGCCGGGTGCACTGAGCATGAACTGGCGTCTGGTCTCAGTGTCAGCTAGAGGACCTTTATGCAAGTACGCAGTCCATCTCACGCCTTAATGAGGCAGTGGAAACACATCCAGGCCAGCACATCAACAGAAAAAACAGCACCCAGAAAATACCAAGTTAATAAGGCAATACAAGCAAATGAATGATTTTTTAGAATCATGTTTAAAACAAGTAGTCCTCCCTGAGCATGCAGAGAGGGAAGGGGTGAGAAAAGATCTGCATGTGTAAGTGTGTAAGCGTGGGTGTGTGTGTGTGCATGTGTGTGTGTGTGTGTGTGTGTGTAAATGAATTCTTCTATAAACCTGGCAGAGCGGAGGCTGCCACAGACATCAGCTCTGCATTTGCATATTCATGGCTCAATTTGCACTTGGCTATGCAAATGTATGCAAACATCGTTTCAGAACATTTCAAAAATAGAAACCAGCATTCCAAACGACGTTGCTCCTCTTAATATGCAGCCACACACACACGCACGCACACACACGAAAAAATTAGTAGGGAAAATCAAACAGGCCAAGTAATGGTTGACTATCTGATTTAAAACTGAGAGCAGTTTTTAGCGAGCAGGTTAAAATGGGATAAGGACAGTGTTAGTGTTAGTGCAGTGTAATGCAGATATGCAGTGATTGTACGCTAGTTTTATATTTCAGTATACACTTCTCGCTGTTTCTCTGTGTTAATGTTAAGAAGCTCTTTTTGGTCCGATCTATGTGTCTCTTATTTTGTGCAGTAATTAGAGTGTGGTAAGTTTTTCAAAAGATGATGGTAAACTCCAAACTCCACCACTGAGACTACATTAAGTACATCAAAACAATAATAAATATAGCCGCAAGCGGCGATGATAGGCCCTCGCCGGCCGCCGCCCCCCCGCTGCCCCTGCCGAACCCATCTTTCC
>JAVDPK010001283.1:887064-902294 GCA_034780415.1 Cichlasoma orientale | reverse complement strand
CCTTTTTCGTTTTCGCGCTTGCGAATACAATAGGCTCCTCGCCTACCCCTACGGGAGGCTCGGGCCTAATAATAAAATGTATCATTTGATTCAAATTCCTCTCTGGATGAAATGAACACTGAATGTTTCATTATGAATCAGCTTTCCGTTATGTGTTTCCAGATCTTGGCAGCCATGCCAGTTGAACTCTTCCAAAACCCAACTGGCCCCCGTCTTCCTCTCTAAAACATGGCATTGTCTTCATTGTGGCTCGCCTTCAGAACGAGGAAAGTTTTTCTAGTCTGAAGATGAATGAAAGGGGAAGAGTTCAGCGAAATCCACTTTTGGTTAAATCCTATTCATCTGCTGGGCACAAGGCAGGGTAAGCTGTTCCCCTGGCATGGGGTCTGTCTGAGGGGCCGTGTGGACCCCTCCAGAGCTTTATCTCTCCTCCCTGTACTCCTCAGGATAAACGGCTCCACATGGAGTCCTAATCCCTCTTTCCTTTCCTTTCCTTTCCTTTCCTTTCCTTTCCTTTCCTTTCCTTTCCCTCTTTTGCTCTTTCCCAACTGTTTTCTTCTTTTCCTTTCTCCCTGGCTCACAAATGGCAGTTAGTGGCCTGTAGGGACTATGCTCTCTCCTCTACACGAGACAAACAGTTCACCCAAGAGAGGCTTGTTAAACCCTCAGCACAGTTTGAGCCTGTTTCTGCTGTTTTGCAAAATGTGTTAATTTTATGACACTGAAGCCAGCAGTAAAAGCAAAACCTCAGCTAATTAGCCAGTGGTGTGAGGTGAGTGGCAAAAAGTGGGCATGCCACCGCTTGAGGTGCCTTAATCATTGTTTACGAGTGAGCTCAGCAGGGCTTTGGCTCTTGCTTTCTTCTTTCCACCTTTTTTTTTTTTTTTTGCACTCCCAATTTAGCCTTGCTACATACCTGCAATTCTCACTTAGCAGTATGATGTTCTTCCCATAGAATAGCACATTAGCATATTTAGACACAGTCCTACAAGCAGGGATTCATTTTCTAGAGAAATGTGGAGATTTATGTAAAAAAAAAAAAAAGTAATCTCCATTGCAAAAGCAATTGCTCTTTTTTTGTTTGTATTTCACTACAAGGGCATCAAATGCAGCAGAAAATAGCCTTTAACTAACCAATGCAATATCACAAAGCTCTGTATTTTTTTCTACATGACGTTTATTTAAAGAGTGCCCCTTAATGGTGCTGCTTCTCATAAGTGGCTACAAGCCTCATTTGGCTTTGTTGGGCTGGTACAATGAGGGAGTGGGGGTTACTATTGAGAAGTAGGTGCATTACCATTCATGGAGAAAGAGAAAAGGAGGTTGTGGAGCAGAAAGTGGCTGCTGCCTCTTTAAGATGGGTTTAAGTGATCAAAATTTCATGCAAGGCTGCAATTGGTGGTATAATGTTGCTCTTTAAGAGGGTTGCCTAATGATTGCCATGTGTGGACAGTGGGTTTTGGAAGGGGATTTTGTGGAGGGGCCTGAGACTAGGCCAGACTGTGAAGTAGACTGGTGAGGTCTGGGGGCTGGGGAGCTTGGAAAGCTGAGTGGAGAGGAGCGAGAAGTCTCACAGAGGGGCTCAGAAAAGGCCAGCCATATGAGATTACAGCATACCTAAGAAATGTGCTCGTCGGGAAAGTTTGTGTATTTTGGGAAGTTCTCCAAATTTTCCATAGACAGCTTTTTATTTTTTGGGTTATCTCACTCCCCCCCCAAACTCCTTCCCTTCATAGTTTGGACTAATTGCGCAGTGTAGTGCCCGCTGAGTCAATATGAGAAACTCTGCTCCCCTTCTTCTTTTTTTTTCTTCCTTCACCTCTCTTTCAAAACATTCACTGAAATGTGTATTTTTGAATGCAATGGATAACATGTCTGTATATTTTTGAAACCTATGAGTTCAGGGTTCCTTTGTAGGTTTAATTTAAAAAGGATGATATTTTGCAGCCTAGAGGACCAATGTTTTCAGTTTGTGGCTGAAAGGGGAAGCAAAGAAGTAGCAGGATAGGGAACACACTCCAGCACTCCACCGCTGTTTAGAGGAAATAAATACGGGACATTGAGATGTTGGATTAAACTCAAAGAATTGTTCTTCTAATATTACAGAGTCACTGAACTATTTTGTGTGTGTGCGCGTGTGTGTGTGTGTGTGTTTTCTAATTTCACAAATCAACTTGATAAATAACTGCAATTCAATTCAGTTTTACTTTATATGGTCATTTTAAAAACACCTGATGTGACATATCTGGTTTCAGCAGTTTGGACAGCGGCTCTGCTGGTGCTGAATAACAGGCCGTGCCTCCGCTTGCTGTTGAGCTCTCGCTCGATGCAGTCACAGATCAGCAGCCGTTGTGGTTGTTGTGTTAAAGTCCAAAGGCCTGCCAACACTGACCTGCTTGCACAGAGGTGGTCAGAGGGCTTACTGCACCTCTTTGACTCTTGTGCTAACTGCTCGGCTCGACAGAACCTCGACACCCGCTCTTCCAGGATATACAGTTACACTCATGCAGTCAGAGGAGGGATATTAAAATCTTTAATGGGTTATAGTTATATATAGTTATATATTTTGTTGTTACTACAACATATCGTATTAGTCTGTTCTTATATGACATTATGAGATATCAATTTTTGTATTTTCACAAAACCAGCCCCTCTTCTGTTATTATAACATTAAAAATTACATATGTTCTTTAAAAAAAAGAGAGAAAGATCCCTGAAAGATTCCCTGAAGACTGTTGAAGAGTGAATATTACACTCCTGCTGTACTGACACACGTAACTGCTCTCTCTGAAAGATTCTCGATATAACAAAAAAAAAAGTTTCCTGCGCACCACATGAATAATTTTGTGTGTCGTAATAACAAAAAGCGATATCGTAATAACATGAAAAATATCTTGTCTTGTCATAAGGAGGCACAATTTTTGTTATGGTGGCAGAAACATGCTGTCTTAGTGGATACAAAAAAGAATATTAGCAGGATTTACATTTAACACGCGCAGCCCCAGTTAACACTCGAAAACCTGTGAGCGTTCACATCAGATGCAGATGAAGGATTTCACCAGCAGAAAGAAATTTAATATAATGGAATTGAATTGTTGATGGGAGACAAAATCCTAATGCATGGATAACAAGTGATATAGACACACCACGCGTTGGGGGGAAAAGGTATTTATCTGGCTCCGTTGCCGGCTGCCCTGCTCTCTGTCCCCTCTCTCACATAGATACTTATCAGCTTTTAAAGGCGGCGATTCACCCTTATCACCCATCAACAGCACCTTGCGACACACGCTGCCTCACCACTACAAATCCCATTACTTTTATCCTTAGCTAATACTGGGGTGCTGTTGCCTCCTGTCAGGGCCCACGGCACAAACAATTTGCTTTCTTCCGCCTTCCATTTCACAGACCTGCTCACGGTCAGAGCAATGGGGTAAGGCTGGTGAGGGAGCGCTGCGGGCCCTGCAAGAATTGTCACACAAACTTTGAAATGGCTGCTAGAGTTAAAGTAGCTCGAGGGTCAAGAGTTTTATTTCAGAGACGGTGCCAGTGTTATATGACTCCCCTGTTAAGAGTCTTACCAAAGCAAACCATAAACTGATAGTCAACTGATTATTCGCTGCAAGATTCCTTCCTTGTAAATCCAGCAATGCATTAAGTGTGTACAGAGAGCTATTATTTGCTCTGCATTTTGATCTCGCTATCTGAAGCTGTAGTAGATGCATACACACACACACACACACACACACACGTACGCGCACACTCTACCACATCATCCCTGATGCGTCAGGTCTTGTTGTGTTCCCTCTCGGCTCGGCTCCGCCTGCCTGACCCTTCTGACCCGAGTGCATTCCTTTCTGAGGTGATTGGCAGCCCATGCAAATACTACACAACCATGACTGGCAGTAAGAGCCACTCTGTGCCCTTCCCACAATGCCCCTGGCCCCTCCCCGTCAATAGACGCTGAGCTGGCGTCATTGTCCCGATACAGTGACCTTTTACCTCGCCAAAGTTAGCGCTTCCTGGGAACCACCCCAGAACTTTTCTCCGATCTGTATTGGAATGTTTGACACGTAGACATGATCTCTATGTTTACCTCCCCTCTCTCCTCGCTATCACTGCGTTTTTCTTCTTCACTATCTCTGTGTGTATCCTTCTCCCCCTGGCAGTCCCAGCTGTGAACACAACATAGCGGGGGAATGTTTTTTTAAGCCCACTAAAAAATATTCTATTAGCATAAATTTGGTTCTGTTTCTCTGCCGTTCTGCGGTGTCACAGTCAGATCTCTTTGCTTTAAGGATTGAAAGGTAAACAGCTTTAGGTGTTGTTTGTGGGTTAGCTTTCCTTCTTGGCATGACAGGGCCTTAGGGCACCAAACACATTACAGCTCTAACTGTGTCAAATCTCAGAGGGCTAGGAGGACCCCAGCCAACCTGTGTTCTCTAATGTCACACACCAGCATTAAGCCAAGTCAATAAAATGAACACCCAGTGATCAAAGAGGTGACAAGGATGCTCGTGACAGTGGGATGAAATTCCAAGTTTCCCTATGACACAACACAACACAGGGATGCAAAGCCTTTGCATACATATATATCCCCCTGCAGCACTATATGTGAGAGCTAGTAGAAGGGCTTGGAGGTATTTGGATCATTAATAGATCCAACTACTGAGCTGTTGTGCAGTACTGTACACTGCCTGGGAATATTCCCTAATGATTTCCACGGACCTTAAGCCCACTCCTTCTCTCCTCCCAGCCTAATCTGTTATTCCTTTTGTTCATTTGCCTTTTGTTCTTTCTCTTTATACCTTTTGCTTCTATCTCTCCTCTATTCTTTAATTACTGTTCCCACCCAGTGAGAGCCCTGTCTCTGTGGCCCTCCATGTCCCAGGAGAAGCCGGGAGACGCAACCATGTGGCTTTACTGACAATGACATGAATGGCCACGGTGGCAGGGCCACCTCTCTGAGGACTTGGACACGGAGGAAAGGAGGGGGCAGGGGAGGTGTAAGAGGAGGAGAAAAGATGGCGACAATGGAAAGGGGTGGGAAAGATGAGCGCAGGGAACCCTGGTTCAACCTCCATTTCTCTTTTTCTATTCTCTGTGGTTTGGAAGGATTTCTCAGTTCCCTGGGTGGTTTTACACAGAGAGGTTGAATGAGGAGCGGGGAGGGGTGGTGGTCTAAATCACGGAGGACAAGAGGCAAACAAGGAGGAGAACTTCAACAAATCCTAAATTTCTATTTGCACTTTTTGCACCACTGATGTAATTGCTGTGCCCAGGAGGCCAATAAAACTTAATGACAGGGAATTGTTTAGCCACCAGTTGAACTGCAGTGAAGATTTTGAATCAGAACCTTGGTGGCAAAGAATTTTTTTTTCCTCAAAAGCCCTCCTAATTTATTAATAGTATCCAGTAAATGCTTTAAAGACAAATATGACGTTAATGACACTAGATTAGGGAGCGGTTGATGATGTAGATAATGCGTACTTGAGTTATTCCAACCTGTTCTCCCAAAATCATGCAGAACATCTGCAACTACTGAGCTACCACAACACATACTGTATAATATTAAACACACACACACACACACGCATGAGTCTATATTTCCACCAAGCTGACAACTTAATGCTACCTCAGCCAAGGCAACAAGATGGAATCAGATTGGCAGGATATCATAAAAATCCAGACGGAAAGTGTGCTCCTGAAAATCTGTAGAATAGCGTAATTCACATCTAAGCTCGAGAAGGAGCCACTGTCGTCAGCCCCCCCCCCCACCCCCGACTGCACACATCATCTTCATCCTACCCCCCACTCACCAACCTGCTAATGCTATTTACTGCCAACTAGTCCATGCTCATTCCACACACCTCCACCAGATAATTTTTGTTTTAATAAAATCGCTTAAACAATTAATTACAGTCGCCTTTTTTCCCCTCTATACACCTCTCCTTTTGCCCCCCTCCCTCACAGCCTCTCCATCTCTAACTCATTCCCCTGTGTCGTAGGAGATACAGGCTGTAATAAAAAGACGTTTATTGGACGATTTTCTGGGGGCCCGTTGGTTATTAACATGTAAATTAAATCATCACAGCTGTTCCATTTTCAATCAGATGGAGTTTGAGGGAGGCGGGGCGCAGATGAGGACCCCGTTGCACTGATTTTATTACGCACACCTTCATTAGGAGCCCTGCAGCCGCGATCACCACCACCACAACAATCAACCTCCTGACATACACACACACAAACACGCAGCGAGGCAGGCGCTCACACGCGTACAGCGCGCACTGATAATTCCAAATGTTCTTACTAACTTGTAAGCTACTCCCACGTAACCGCTGATTTACAATATTATGATGGTCCCTCCGCTGTAACCCTGTACGTTTCTGACTGCAATATAAGGGAAATAAGGGAAGTAAAGATGTGAAAATAATCAAAATTGGGAAGGGAGATAAGCATCAACTCTACCACGCTGCAGCTGACAAATTTTAGATGCTAATCTCCATATTACACGTGAATTTCACGTGTAATATTTTAGCCTCATGTTGTGCGGCCAGTGGAAATGATTGATTAATGGCAGCCAAATGCTCATAGATCAATAGCCTACTTTTCCCCTAATTGTTCCACTCAGTGGCTATCTTGCCCTCTGAGCTCTTGACCCAAACATGAAAAGCGACACGCTCTTAAAGACGGCCTCTCTGATGGCTGTGGAAAAAAAAGGCCTTGCGTCTTTGACTTGAAAGCACCCAGAATCCAACGGGCCCCCGGAGAGGAGCCGGCAAAAGACAGACGAGTGCTGTAACTCAAAGAAATGGTCAGAGAATGCAGCAGATGATGGACTTTTTCAATGATCATTTTTCTAATGCATATATATGTTTTAAAGGCCACTGAGACGGGCCAATCTGTTAAACGAGCAGTATTTAAAAGCGCGGGGCAGCGAGACTTAGGCCGTGATGAGATATTGGTAAGCCCATGTAGAAAGGTTAATGTTACCCACAGAACGTGCTAATGGTTTTAGTTTGACAATGGCCTATGGGGAATGTGGTGAAAACCTAGCAGAAGCTAACTCATTGACACATAAATTCTCTGTTTTCAACAATTTCATTATCATCTACACCATTTTACTGTGACATTTATCAATGGGAATGAAGTAGATGGTCTTATTTTTCTTGCTTCCCCCCTTAACTCACGGGCCTGAGAGGATATTGATCTTTCATCTTTTCAGAGGAAGAATCACATTATTGCCAATGAAGAATAAAGTGCCAAAGCCACGTGAAAATTAAAGGATGTGGTATGCAGCAGTAAAGCGACACACGCCAAAGCATTAACAGCACTTATCGTCCTAAAATGAGTATAAATACGTAAACTCATCGGCAACATTATAGCACGTGTGTAGTTTGAGTGAAGGTATAGGCTGAATGAACAGAAAACAAATGATTATGTTGCAGTTGAACTGAATGTTGACTAAAACGTTTCCTTAAATATGGTATCTTGTGTTCTCTGTAGCTTGTATAGGTAGTGGTGAGATAATGGACTGACCTCTAGTCTGCCCATGCAGAGTGGCTGCATTATAGCAAAGCCAGTGTGAATAAAAGAAAAGATGGTTATTTTTAGCGCTCGATTGAAATTCTGAAGAAATCTGCCACTGGGCTCAGAGTGCAGCGTTGTGAGGGAGATAAGATCACAGCGAAAGAAAGAAAGGAAAGGGGAAGGTAAAGGAAGTATTAGAGGCGCTGAAGAAGAAGAGAAAACGTAAAGTAAGAGAACTTGTGGATTTAAAATGTTAGCGTTTCTATGCAGTCAGCGGCGCGCCTGTCTATATCTACTAAAACCAATAACGCAATGCTGAGAGAGGATGCATAATTTACATAAATTATGTATTAATCCAGATTAATTAGCATATATATTTGAATTAGGATTTGAAGGCTTTAAGGCCTATTTTGATTATTCCTCTATGATTTCAGCCTCTGATCACTCTGAAAAGAGGATGTAAGTTTGTACATTCAGCATTAATACATTATGCTAATGGTGGCTAATACTGATATGCAGATTTACTTAATTACTAAATGGATTTTACCCTGCTTTGCCATGCTTTACCACAGAGAGTCAAGTATGTTTGTTTTAGTTTATGTTTAAAGAGGCTTACAGGAACTCACATCCTCCAATTAATGGAGGATAAACTTTGCTGAATTCTGGCTGGTTTCCCGTTTCTTTGAAACAATAAAACCTCATCCTACACTTCCTCCTCATCTTTATGATTATTGCCGTCCCGAGAATCATCTACATCATCGCTCTAATTTGCCTCATTAGTTACAGTAGTTAGGGTAACGATGATCCTCCTATAATATATCAGCGACCTTTATGTGTAATCCAGAGGAACTATACATGTCTATGTCAAGCCCTATTAGAAACAGACAAATAATATCTCTATCCCTTAAATATATCAGCCTAGTAAACAGTTTATCGGCATTGGTGGCTGTTTTTATGACTTAATCTCACATGGCCGGGGAACTCTGCCACAGGTCACTTTGGTTTATTGTTGTGGCACAAAATAATCAATGGCACAGATGTTGGAAAGCTAATGCAGGTCTTTTTTTACATTGATCTTTGGAAAGTCTTCAAGATTTCTCAGTCTTCAATATGATATGATCAGATGCTTCCCCAGCAGTCAGTTTGGAGGGTTTGAACGTGTTTTAGTCGCACAGATTACAAAAAAAGAAAGAAAAAAAGAACATTTTAGTTTATTAATATTTTATATCATATTGCATACTTGGGTGACTCTAATTTTGCTATTTACTTTCAATTAGTCTATAGAATTTGTGTAAATGGCTATTAGCCATTTTATGGTGCTCTGCGCTAACGCACGACACGACGCACAGTGAGGATATTGAGTGGCTCTTGAAAGGAAGTTATTTATCCCAAAGGTGCCGGTATACCTCCAAACCCACCAACCAATCCATCCTTTAATTCCTTTAACAATCAAAGTACAGAATTCACCACCATGCTCCTTCCCACCCCATGAAGGCCCCCATTTCTTGTGTCACATGCAACATTGCTTGTCGGTTACATTACATTGATCAAGGGGTGATAACTTGTAATAATTGGATGTTAAATTAAAGAGCTCTCTCCTAGTTCTTGCCATCTCAATTTTAATTGTCATTGGGTGGCAGTTATGATGATGTATGAGGGATTGTGTTTTGCGCAGTGGAGCATGACCCTGATGAGTAATGCTCCTTTTGGCTGCTTGGCATCCCTCCATTCCTGGGCCTTAGCTTTATGCTGGTTGTAATATTATGAAGACTTAGGCAAAGAAGAAAGGAGCGAAGAGAGTTAAGTATGGCTTTGGGGTCTTGAGGGAGAGGATTAAGGAAAGCAACTTGCAAAATATATGTTTTGCTCTCTCCTTCGGTGTGTATGTTTGTGTGTAGTGCGGGATATTGTATGTCTCACCACCCTTGTGGTTTTGTGCCTGCCTCCAAATAGCTGTTTAGAGCCAATGCAGTCTACTTTTCCCATGCTGAGACAGCTGTGCTATCACCTGCCCTAGGAGTGACAAAGCAGAGTCCTTACCCCTTATTATGAGAACATGAGGTCAAAGGCACAGGCGCATATGACAGACACCTCTTCACTTACTGACCCCTGTCACTTCTCATCCATATAAACCACTACCATTGGCTCCTTGTTTCAGACAAGGACACTATGCTACTCAAGTATATCATCGGCAGAATTCATCCTCCAGGGTGACAGCCTCTACACAAGGTCTTTCTCAAAGAAAAAGCTGTTTAGTAAGAGGGCTAAAAAATGTTTATTGTAAGTATTAACAGTGTTGAAGAGATATGCAATGGACTGTTAACAATTCCTGTAAACACTAATGCATCTTTTTAAACAGCTCACTGCCCTTTAACCTGAAATCCTTAGCTGATAATCAAGCAGATAAAAAAAAATTACTGTGGCTCTGCTATTACTCACAACAGAGAGTTATAATTCATAAATCAGTCACACGCTCCAGCACAAGCTCAAAAAAAGCTTATAGAAAAGAAATGGCTGACATTAGACTGAAAAAAAAAAAACTTGTTGGAGCAGAGCCATACTCTCACGTTAAAGCATGCAGGCATAGCTGAAACAAAAATAAACTAGTTAAAAACTATACAAACAGTCTACAAGACAAATCTAGCACACACCCATAGATAAATATACTCTGCTGCAGACATGCAAACATGGCAATGTTAACATCCCGGGACATCCTTGGACACATTCACAAGCACTGCTTCTCATCCTAAATAAGCAAACACAGGTAGATAGCAGATTATAATACCGGTAGCTCCTGTACAGAAAGACGAGGGGTGCAGCCCAAGCATCGAGACCCAAAGAGCAACAAGGACTAGAGTAAATAAACACACACACACACACACACACACACACACACACGCACACACACACACTTTATAAACTATCCTCTGAAGCCTAATGCAGCAGCAAATTACCATATTCAACAGGCTCATCTCCCTCTATTCATTAGCAGATAAATGATATGCCTATATTTAAAGAACTATCACACATTAGTGTCATCATGAAATGTGAGTGCATACCACATACATCCGCACCCTCGCAAGATTTTGTGTGTGAGTGTATGTTAACTCCAGAAGATCATCCTCCATCACGCCTCTTTTTGTGTCCCTGTGCTATGCTTGCTGTCGGGGAGTATGGCAGCATGTGTGTCTGCGTATGGAGCTCCCTGGTGATGTGGAGCCAGCTCAGTGAGCTGTCAGTGGGGGGGGCAGAGCTGGCGATTAGCATGAGTTTCCATGGGGTGCCGCAGTGGCTGCTGGGAGATTCCATCATTGGTATGGACCTGTCTCTTCATCAGAAAGTGACAACCCCCTATGGCATGATGCACTTAGTCGATTCTAAGAACCAGCTGTATCCAAATCTCCGGAGTACATATGCACTTTCTTACCTTCATCACCATCATCAACACAATCACAACCATCCTCGTATCTTCGTCTATATCCTTACCATTAATTGGTAAGTATTGATGCTGCTCGACAGAATACACTTGCTATCAGCTTACGCAAAAATAGCGCTCATCTTCATTAGCATCACTAGATGATAGCGGCATAAATTTCATCCTAAACCGTGCTTCCTGTGGTTTAGGATGAACTAGATAACTGTGTGCCAGCTACACATAGTTACCTATACGATTCAGCAAAGCCATTGCTAGGGCTCATAAGCAGATTAATTGATCAGTGGTAAAACTTTCCCCTGGGGGATTTAGCTGTCTTCCTTGTCTGAATGCACTGATTGACAGGTGCAGCGTAACGAAAAGCTTGTTCAGATTTGACTGATTTTATGCATTCGTGTTGGTTGATACAGAAAAAATTTATGTTCAAATGTTCTGACCTCTAAAGTACACAGTCTGTTGGTCCCCAAAGGTCCAGGAGCTGTCTCTGCTTCCTCTTATCCCCGCTGTCCCTGTCAAAGCAACAGGAAGGCCTGACATAAACCAGTTCATTGGGATATTTCTATTTAGCCGTAAAGTGAATGTGCTGCAGTGTTGAGTTATTACACCGACTGTGGATTCCAGAATTCAGTTAAACAATCACACTTTCTAAACCAGTCCCTTTTACATCTATTACAAAGTGCTATTGACATATGCAATTTTCCTGATGGTCTTGAGTAAAAAACAACTGACTCCTACTATAAATAAACCCGCTTTCTATCATTTCCATTTTAATGTAGAGAAGAATCATCTTTTTAAATCTTTTTAAATCAGCATCAAAACGATCTATCTTTGCATTATTATGACTCATTTGTGTTTCATAATGAATGTAAAATGTTAAAAACAGCTTCAAGAGTTATTTAATTATCACTGTAAAACACACATCAGTGGAGGTTTTCCAGTTTCCAGCGAAGCAACTACAAACTACTGACATCAGTCTGATGGCAGAGTCATATAAAATTACATTTTCTACAATTACAATGCAATGCTGAATGTAACTAAACAGTAATGCAGTTCATTATTATCCAACAATAGATAGATCGTATCAACCCTGCTGTTTTTTAATAAACCACAGCTGTCAGGCTGCACAGGTCTCTGTCTTAGCTGTTGAGTTTTTCCTTGTTTTCTAAAAGGGCTTCCAGTGCGTTACGTCTTTAACACATTGTATGTGATATTGGTCTATACAAACAAACTTAACTTGGCTTGGTTGACTGCATAGTTTATCTGGCTGAGATATTACAACTGAAATCACTGCCAGCTCCAATTGATTCAGTGTTTCACATTCAGTATGGCAGGACGCATACACGAATAGCATGGGTGACATAATCATGTTAAAAACTCTTTGTTTTTGTTTGATATCCGTTGTGAGGTTTTCTCGCTCGTTTTCGGGGCCTCATGTGGGTTTCAGGCCTTTGATTATTTCGCTGTTTTTCGTTGCACTATTTCTCACCCTCCTTTCTTTTTCTCTAGGTACGCTACTTTGCTGTGATCACGTGTGGAAACAAGCAACGTGCGCAATGGCTCAAGTGCCTGGAAGAATATCCTGCAACGTCTCTTTACGAGGAGAAACACAAGAAAGCCTGCGCTCTTTGGCTGATTTAGGAGTTTGCTGTGGGTTTTTTTTTGTTTCATACTTTGTGTGGATGACCGGCCTTTCCTCGTTCAGACTGAAGTGACGAGACCTCCCACAGTGCTTTGATAATCATTGCCAGTATTAAGTACTATCAATATTGTTTTTTTTCCTCCCCTCTATGGAGACAGAACCCCCTCCGACAACTTTCTGCCTATTTAATATGTAAATATCTCCAAAAACATTATTTATAGCAATATTTTATGGCCCGCTGCAGTTGGTCTGCCACATTAAGATAAGTATATTCCATTGTGAAATGGCTATTATTAAATTATTCAATTTAATTGTACATGACACATTTAAGAGTACATTTTAATTAAATAATTGTGCAATTAATATTGCATCGGTTTGCTAATGGCCCCATTGCATTCAGTGACAAGAGTACTCTGCCTCTAGGGACAATTATTTTAATACAGTTAGAATGCAAAGTAAATTATAGCCATTCCACTTATTTGTGAACTAAAATCCGCCTCCTATAAACTTGTCGTGTTTGACTGAAGGGTTTCTTCATGCTTCAGTCTCGTTGAGAGATGTGTGTTTGTGTGTCTGTAGAGCACATTTCGTACTCTGAACCTCTCCCAATACACACACACACACTCACACACACACACACATACACACACACACACACACACAGGATTCTGACAAGCCCTCAATTTTTTTTTTCTCCACATCATGAGTAAAAATTTGGGTGTTTAAAACATTTATGACTCATTAGCAGAGAACTTATCCCTTTTAAAGCCTTTCATGTATAAATCATGTGTATTTTGATTTGAAGGGGCCGCTTCTGTGTTATTGATGAGGCGCTCGACTCTAATCAATTAGTAATTGGAGCACAGCTTTTAAATAATGCATATATTAGGCCTTGTGATGTGTTTAATGGCAGCCCCTCGCAGTGCAAATACGTCTGAAGTGCCCTAATGAGTCTTTTATGGGCCAGCCCAGGGAAAATGGCACATCTCACTCTGTGACATTACTGCACATTCGGTCTTGTTTACACTGAACTGGCAAGTCAGAAAAACAATGCACAGAAGTTCTTACAAATCGTTATTGTGGTTATTATGCTCATCGCCTCGTGCCCAGCGGAAAGAGCTGGCATTCATGTTTTTGTCTTGTCTCATCAACTTGTTTTCCCTGTGCTGACGGTCTTCAACTGATAACTTGTGTAGTTAGTCCCCCAACTTGCCAGTAAGTTACCTCGTGTAATAATCAGTATTATTTATCAGTGTAAAGAAAAGCAGCGTGACAGCGCTTCAGCAGAAAATTTAACAGTTTAGTAGTGCTACAATGTATTATTGTTGCGCATTCCAAATCTTTAAAAGTTCCCAATACTGTGGAAAATTTTCTTGTAAAATAAATACCCTCCGCATCACTGCTAAACCACCTGTAGGGAAGTGCACCACCTGCCTGAGGACAAAACCCTGGTGAAGGCCTGAGCTGTTTAGCCAAAGTCTATATCACCAGCCAGGTTATGCTTGTCATCCATCATTGTCAGCCTGACTGTGTTTGTGGTCTGTCAGCGATGTGTGTATGTGTGCACATGCATGGTGCACACGTTCGTGTGCATATGGGAAATCGGAGTATTGTTGGAGAGCTGTTGCTCTCCTGGCAGGGTGGGTTTTAATTGGAACACCCAGTGAGTGGTATGAGTGCCGGTGTCACACTGAAAACTCTACAGACAGGCCCACACTGACTCACTCATATGGTGAGCTACTGTCTCCTATGGGGCTGCAGATTATAAAGGCATTCACAACTTTAAATACCCATGCATCACACCCCCTGACTGAGACTGTAAGCGTGTTTGTCTGCACGTGTGTATGTGTGTGTGTGTGTCTGTGTCACATATGTCAGTATTTAGGTACCTGCGTCTAAATGTCTGTTTTTCTGCCTTAAGTATCTGTCAAATGCATTTTCATTGCCTTTCTGAGATGACAAGCATCCTGTTTAAACACTGGTGCATTGTTATTTTGACTTGAGATTACAATCAGCATGCAGCGGGGTGACACTGGATGCTACGTGTGAGTCTTGTGTCAATAATGCATGCATACAAATATGTTTACCACAACAAATCACTTGACTGTTGCGCCAGGTTTATCCTGACTTAGCACACGTGTGTGTGTGTGTGTGTGTGTGAGTGTGTGTGTCTGTGTGTGTGTGAGTATTCTACGAGTCCCTAGCTGCCATAAATATAATTTATCTAATGTAATTCATGCTTATCTTTTTCAATCCTTTTCCCTGTCCAAATTCTGTGAGTGATAGTTCTCTTCTTTCCATCTCTTCTCTTCTAATACTTTGAGCTGTGTACTTCTGAGTCATATTTATCCACCATTATTACAGTTCCCTTGCAGTGAGTCTCTTACTTTATTCTGTTTTTCGTCTGGTTTTTCTGTCTCATTTGAATTCAACTCACACCACCCTCCCAACTCGCTTCCACACAATTTATATACACATGCAGCCCTGCATGCATTCACAAACATACATGTGCACGCACACAGTTATACACAAGCTCAACCCTCCCCCACAAGAACAAGCTAACACACACACACACACACACACACACACACACACACACACACACACACACACACACACACACACACACAC